>ML373439.1:0-42442 GCA_005239525.1 Nicotiana knightiana | reverse complement strand
TCTCTCTCTCTCTCTCTCTCTCTCTCTCTCTCTCTCTCTATATATATATATATATATATATATATATATATATATATATATATAGGTGTTAATGTATTTTAATATTAAAATTATAATATTAAAATGCATTATTGTAACGACCCATCCAGTCGTTTCAAGAGTTATAGCCTCGTTTCCCTCATTTTCACTTCCTTTTTGTGCTCTTCAGCTATATTATGATATATCGGGTTAGTTGGTTTGGGTTCAGAGTGGTATCGGACTGGGTTGAGACACTTAGTCTCTGATTTAGAAGCTTAAGTTTGAAAAGTCAACCAAATGTTGACTTGTGTGTAAACAATCTCGGATTTTGAACTTTTTATGGTTCCATTAGCTCCGTTAAGTGATTTTAGACTTAGGAGCGCGTCCAGAATGTGATTTGGAGGTCCTTAGTGGAATTAAGCTTGAATTGGCGAAATTTGAAAATTTGGCGATTTTTGGTCGGCAGTGAAAAATTTGATATCAGGGTCGGAATGGATTTTCGGAAGTTGGAGTAGGTTCGTGGTATCATTTGTGACGTGTGTGTAAAATTTGAGGTCATTCAGACGTGGTTTGATAGGTTTCGGCGTTGTTTGCGGAATTTAGAACTTTAAAAGTTCTTAGGCTTGAATCCGAAGATAATTTGGTGTTTTGATGTTGTTTTGGGTGAATTGCAGGTTCGACTAAGTTCGTATGAGATTATATGATTTGTTGAAATGTTTGGTTAAGGTCCTGGCGGACTCGGGTGTGTTTCAGATGGTTAACGGATCAAGTTTAAAGTTTGGAGAATTGATGATGTTGGCCTGTTGCTGGTGTAATCGCACCTGCGAGGATATTACCGCAGGTGTGACGCCGCATGTGTGGTGGGATTGGTGCAAATGAGTAGGTGAGTTGGATTGGGGAAAACCGCAGGTGAGAATGGGTGTACGCATTTGCGAGCCCGCAGAAGCGGATAGTTGCCCGCAGAAGAGGAAGAGAGGAAGACCGACAGTGGTTGCAGCTGCGAGGTCTTTTTCGCACCAACGAGGTCGCAGAAGCGGATAGGGAGCGCAGCTGCGGAGATGGGAACTTGAGTGATTTTCTGTAGATGTGGAGATTGTTGCGCAAGAGTGGCTCCGCAGGTGCGCATTTTGAGCCGCAGGTGCGAATAGTCTGGGCAGAACCTATAAATAGAAGACTTCGTGATTTTTGCTAATTTCCACCATTTTCAAGTCAGACCTTGGAGCTTTTGGGGTGATTTTTGAATGGGATTCAAGGGTATTCACTGAGGTAAGTTACTTGAGCTATAATACTCCTAGCTATGGTGTTTTTCCGTTGTTTTCTCATCTAATTAGTGGTATGTTAGAGTGAAAATAGGGGGTTCGGGCTTGGGATTTTGGAGAGTGTAGTTTGAGGATTTGAGGGACTAGATGATGTCAGATTTTGATAAATTTTATATGGTTAGACTCGCGAGTGAATGGGATTTCGGGTTTCGTGACTTTTGCCGGATTTCGAGATGTGGGCCCGGAGGCCGGGTTTGAGCTAATTTCGGATTTTGAGTCTAATTGGTAATTTTTCTTGTGGAATTGATTCCTTTACCATATATTAATGGTATTGTACTGGTTGTGACTAGATTCAAAGAATTTGGAGGCCGAATCGAGAGGCAAGAGCATCGCGGAGTAGAGATTTGCTCGGTTTGAGGTAAGTAACGGTTGTAAATCGAGTCCTGAGGGTATGAAACCCTGTATTTTTGTGTCATGTGACTATTTGGAGGTGACGCACATGCTAGTTGGCAAGCGTGTGGGCGTGCATCGTTGGGGATTGTGACTTGGTCCGTCCCGTAGCAACTGTAAAGTTTAATATCCTGTTGTAGCTATATGCTTCGTATGTGTTTTAGAAAGATTTACCGTAAATCATGCTAGATGCCATGTCTTGGCCTTATGCCAATATTGTTGGACTCCTAGAGGTCTTTTTTGCTGTCCGTTTCTGCTATTACTTTGATTACTTTGATTTCTGAGAGCTCGAGAGACTGGAGAGATTTATGATTGAGTGAGGCCGAGGGCCTGATTTGTGAGGACATTTATGGGATCGGGCTGCACGCCGCAACATGTTTTGTTGATTCTGCCATGATGGGCATTGATATAGCGCTTAGGCTGAAGGATCCCCTCCGTAGTCTGTGTACCCCCCAATGAGCGTAGGTACCTACTGAGTGCGAGTGCCGAGAGCTGAGTGATTGGGAGGCATAAGTGATTGTGAGTCATAAGTGATTATGAGGCATGAGTGATTGTGAGGTTAGAGTGATTGGGAGGAATGAGTGATGTTTGCCTGAGGGGAAATATATGGTCTCATCATTAATGGTCATAGCTGCTTTGAGTCCTTGTTTGAAAACCGTGGAATGATATTTTAATTAATTTATTGAACTTGATTTAAAAAGTTGATTTCACTTAAACTCTGGTTTTAAAGCATGCCGTACTTTACTGAATTTTATTGATATGACCTATACTTGCATCTAGCTCGTCACTACTTATCAACCTTTATATACTGTTGTTGCTTACTGAGTTGGTATACTCACGTTACTCTCAGCACCTTGTGTGGAGATCCAGGCATTTCTAGCCACGGTAGCTGTCACGACCCAAAAATCAATAAAAGGTCGTGAAGGCGCCGTACACCACTGTCTGGCAAGCCAACACTAAATAGTTGATTGAATTCTCCTTTTAGTATTTCTGAGGAAACATAGATTTCTTTCAAATTTAACTAGTAACAAGTAAACTTTAAGGAATAATATTAATGTTTCCCATAATCATCCCAGAACCCGGTGTCATAAGTGCATGAGCATTTACTAGGAAGTAAAATAAAATATAATAACTGTTCGGAATATAAATATGGACAGAAAGGAAGATACAAGTACTTTGAAGGACACTCTGCTGGCTGTGGATCGTCTCATAAGATGTAGCTCACTTAAGTCCCCGTATCAACCACGCCGCTGCGCCCACAAGACCACTATCCATACATGTACCTATACATCAAAATGCACAACAAGTATAGTATGAGTATGAATACAAAGCGTACCTAGTAAGTATCCCCCCTAACCTCGAAAAAGTAGTGGCGAGAGGTCGACTCCGACACTTACTAGTGGTTCAACAATATCAGGTACAGTAAAGAAATGAGTAAATATTAAACAGAGTAAATATATGGAATAACCATGTATAAAATAGTGGTACAATTTTGCTCTTCACAATTTTATTCAAACTCTCAACTAGCAAATTTCCCTCGTAACCGGAGTATATATATGTATATATATAATGGATTCCATCAAAGAAATTGTCATAATTCAAATTAGTGGAAAACCCTGGCTTCTTGCCAAATATTATGCACGATTCTATGAGGATAATATATATATAGGAAATGCCGAGGCGTACGGCCCGATCCAACATAAAAGTAAATTGTGCACTGCCGAGGGTCGAACGACACGAACCATAGATGCATCTATTAACCTGCCGAGGCGAACGACCTGCTCCCATGAGAGTGTGGTACATAAATCTTGCCGAGGCGAATGACCCGATCTCATAAGAGTAGTAGAAGAAAATACCCCGCTAGCGAATCATACATGCGACGCGGTCAAATATAATTTTAAGGAATCAACCCTCTTATGGATCATACTTGCGACGTGGTCAAATATGAGTTTAACATTTAAAATCGTATCTCTTTCTTGATTCTTTTCAAAATAAGGGAAATTGAGCTTGTAGCTTTTTAAGGAAATTACCCTGCTCGCGAAACATACATGCAACGTGGTTACACGTAGATTTCTTAAGCTATTATAGTATTCTTCGATCCTTTTCGAAATTACGAAGTCCAAATGAAACCTTTTAAATCTTAATTTCTTCAATTTGAATTCCTTTCAAACCACTTAATAAGCAAACTCTATCTCGCTCCCTATCAAGGCAAACAATAAACATAAGTCAATAACAGTATCAACAAGGCATGATATAAGCCTAAAACTACCCGGGCATAGGCATAATTAGTATCTACGTACGGACTCTCGTCACCTCGTGCGTACGTAGCCCCCACAAATAGAAGCATATATTAATTTGCTTCACCTATGGGGTAAATTCCCTCTTATAAGGTTAGAAGGAGACTTACCTCGCTCCGAAGATCACTTTCCGGTCCAAAATTGTGCTTTCAATCCTCAACTCGGAGCCAAACGACCCGAAGCTAGTCAAATGATATAGAAAATAGTCAATACATTCTCAAGAGTTCATATCCTAACCATTAAAGGTGATTTTCTAACCCAATTTGAAGAATCCCTAAAATTCACCCCTAGGGCCACGTGCTCGGATTCCGAAAATTTTCGAAGATAAACTTTACCCATAACACCTCAAACTCAAATTTATAATTTATTCCAAATCCCATGTCCAATTTCTTGGTCAAAATCTAAAACATCAATTTCTAGGTTTTCTACCAAAACCCAACAATTTATACGAATTTCCATGTTTACATCCTTATACAAACCATGTGTTTAACTTATAATGAGTGGGAATCACTTACCTTGACATTGATGACGAAGAATGAGCTCCAAACTCGTTCCAAGACCGACTCTTATGGAGGAAATGAAGCGAAAATGAGCCAAGCCCTCGTTTTTAAAGAACACACTACTCAACCCCGACCTTCGCACCTGCAGTCCAGTAGCCGCACCTGCGGCTTCGCATGTGCGAGACACCCTTCTGCTTCTGCGTCCTCTTCCACCCGGAATCCACCCGAGGTCCCCCAGATCCCGTCCAATTACACCAATCAGTTCCAAAACACATTACGAACTTAGTCGGTCCTTGAAATAACATCAAACAACATCGAAATCACAAATCACAACCCGATTCAAGCTTAATTAACTTTAGAACTTCAAACTTCTACATCCGATGCCAAATCCTACTAAATCACGTCTGATTGACCTCAAATTTTGCGCACAAGTCATATTCGATGTTTCAGACCTACTCCAACTTCCGGAATCCAAATCCAACACCGATATCAAAAGTCCACTTCCAGCCAAACTTCTCAAAAACCTTCAAATTTCTAACTTTCGCCAAATAATCCCAAAATGACCTACGAACCTCCAAATTCATATCCGAACACGCTCCCAATACCAAAATCACCATACGAAGCTGCTGGGACCTTCAAATCCTGATTTCGATATCGGTTACTTAAAAATCACACTTCAGTCAATTCTTCCAACTTAAAGCTTCCGAAATTAGAGTTTTCTTTCCTTGAACTTCCCGAGATTCAATTCCGACCATGCAGGAAAGTCTTAATACCTGAAATAAAGCTGTTCATGGACTCAAACCACCGAATGACGCACTTGAGCTCAAAAGGACTGGTCGGGTCATTACTGTAGCGGTTGTTAATATACTCAGTAGCGGACCTTCGGAGATAGCAAGGTAGCTGACTGGCGATCGCAACCCGACTTTTCTTCTTCCTTATATTACCCTTAGTTGTATTTGGTTCTTCCCAAACTATGTTAGTATTGTTGTTATCAGACAGTTTGTAGTAGTTTCTCATGACTTAGTGACACCCCAATGTCAGGCTATCTTTTCCGCATTTTTATTTTTAGTTGAACTCCTTTATGAAGATTTATATTATGAAAAGCTTTGACTTATCTTTTAAATGAAATATCGATGTATTTTGAAAATGTGTTGTCATGACCCAACTTACCCTCCAAAAGGTATCGTGACGACACCTAGTCTCTACGACTAGGTAAGCCTAACTTTAGGATAAAAACTTAAATAAAATACGGTAAATAAATAAAGAAATGGAGGAATAAAGGACGCAATATAAATAATCATAACGATGCCGCTCGACATGTACAAAATATAAACCCCCAAAGACCCGAATTGTCATATTATAGTCACAAGTTGCTACACTATTATAGCTCTAAACAAACTGGAAAGTACATAAGAAAATCTCTATAAGGAAGAATCGAAGGAAACACATAGGATTCTGAGGATGCCGCATAAATACCTTGCGGTCTCCTGGAACAACAGCAACCACTAGCCACACGACAGATAACTCGTACCTGGATTTGCACACGAAAAAAATGTGCAGGAAAGGGCATGAGTACACCAAATTTGGTATCCAATAAGTGCGAAGCCTAACCCCAGTCAAGTAGTGACGAGGTCAGGTTAAGGCTCTACTGGATTTTTATATAAATCAATTTAAAACAGTACGAAAGATAAGTAATTTCTATAGTAAAGAGTTAAAGAAAATATTCTAAAGCATAACAGTAAAGAGAGATCTCGGCTAATTAAAATGTATCACAAGGTGGAATCTCCCAGGATACCGTCCCGTAGTTCCAAATGATTATGCAGTACAGGAGGATCTCCCGGAATACGTCCGTAGTCCCAAAATAAATATGCAGTGCTGGGGAATCTCCCGAAATACGTCCGTAGTCCCAATTTAAGTATGCAGTATAGGGGGATCTCCCAGAATACGCCCGTAGTCCCAATAGAAATATGCAGTATAAGGGGGATCTCCCGAAATACGTCCGTATTCTCAATTTAAATATGTGATGCGAAATGAATGACAGATAAGGCAACAATTTAAAAATTTCATCAAATCGCAGGTGGGGAAAAAGCAAAAAAAAAGCTAACTAAACATGGCGCACAGAGTATCAAATAGGCAATTTAATATTAAGCAGGTAGGAATGCTCTTCCTAATCTAAGTTAAACAATTTAACACATAAAAGCAATGTAATAGGAGAAAACAATTTATAATGTTTGAAGGTAAAATGGGATTTTTGCAATAATGGCCTGTCTACGTACTTGTAACCTCACGTACATGGATCCCACACAACAATTTATGTCAAAACATCCTAAGAGGAAGTCCCCAACACAGAATGAGGCAAGCCACTTACCTCGACTGCTCAATTCAACTTGAAACCACGTTATTTTCACGAGTATCCAACTCTGAATGACCCAAATCTATTCAATTCAATTGCATAATGTAAATATAACTTTAAGTAACTAATTTAACTAATCAATTCGAAGCTAAAACACGAAATTAGCAAAATCGCCCCAAAAAGTACACTAGGCCTACGTCTCGGAATCGGGTAAAAATTAAAAATTTCGAACACTCATACACCCATGAGTCTAACCATACCAAATATACTCAAATCCGATACCAAAATTTCAATCAAAACCCAAAAACTCGGCCTACGAACTTTTCTCAAAAGTTTCCCAAATTTTCACCCCAAATTCGAAACTAAATGATAAAATTAAGCATAGATTAGCGGGAAATAATCAAAATTGAGTAAGAATTACTTAACCCAAACACCCAAGTGAAAATCCCTCCAAGATTTGTCTAATCTCGAGCTCCCAAATTCAAATTATGAAAAATGACTCAAAACCTTGTTTTTGGGTATTTTAATTCTGCCCAGATGTGCATTAATCGCGATCGCAAAGAAAAAATAACGTGCCTCAGGATTTTACACTATGCGAACGCGGTAACCCCTACGCAAATGCGATTCACTAATTCTTCCAACCCTATGCGATAGCGACTGACCTCACGTGACCGTGAAGGGCATAGCTCGACCCACTGCCATCTCACTTCCTCTCCACAAACGCGGCCTAGCCCATACGATGACCAACCTACCTACACTATGCGATCGCGTTCCATTTTATGCGATCGCAAAGCATTAACCTAACTGGACTCCAACTTGCTCTACGCGATCGCGGACCCCTTCACGCGATCACGAAGAAGAGTATCTGGCTGCACTCACACCAGCAAAACAACAATCACCCCAAGTCCAAAAATGGCCCGTTGAGCATTCGAAACACACCCGAGGCCCCCGATACCTCGACCAAAACTACCAACCAATCCTATAACCTCATTCGAACTTAGTCGAGCCTTCAAACCATATCACATAACACCTAAGAACTTGGCATTTTTCCAAAATCCAAAAACGATGCCGAAACACATCAAAACTAGTCCGAATGGCCTCAAATTTGACACACATGTCATAAATGACACTACGGACCTACAACTACTTCCGAAATCCCATTCCGAGCTGGATATAAAAATTTCACCTACCGGCCGAAATCGCCGAAATTCTAACTTTCGCCAATTCAAGCTTAAATCTACTACGGACCTCGAAAACATATTCCGGATGCGCTCCTAACTCCAAAATCACTCAATGGAGCTAAAAGAGTCGACCGAATTCCATTCTGGATTCGTCTTCACACTGTTCCGACTATGTCCAATTTCTTAGGCTTAAACTCATATTTAGGGACTATGTGTCCTAAAACTCTCCGAATTCCACAAATAATCATGCCGGCAAGTCTCAAAAGCAGAAACAAACGCGAGGAAAGAAATTATTAGTGGATCAGGAGTGCTAACTCTCAAAATGGCCGACCGAGTCGTTACATTCTCCCTCTCTTAAGAAAATGTTCATCCTCGAACGAGTATGAAGACATACCTGAAGCTGTGAAAAGGTGAGGGTACTGGCTACGCATATCTTGCTCGGTCTCCCAAGTTTCCTCCTTGACCGGATAACCCCTCCACTGAACCTTTACTGATGCAATACTCTTTGACCTGAGCTTTCTGACCTGCCTATCCAAAATGGCTACTGGCTCCTCAACATATAACAAATCCATGTCCAACTGGCGTGAACTGAAATCAAATACATGATCCGAATCATTGTGATACTTCTGGAGCATAGAAATGTGGAACACGAGATGAACTCCTGCTAGGCTGGGAGGCAAGGCAAGCTCATAAGTTACCTCCCCAATGCGCCACAATATCTCAAAAGGGCCAATGAACCTCAGACTTAGCTTACCTTTCTTTCCAAACCTCATGACACCCTTCATAGGCGATACCCGTAGCAAAACACCCTATCATCAGTCATGAATGCCAAGTCATGAACCTTCCGGTCCGCATAACTCTTCTGCCTGGACTGAGCTGTGCGAAGTCTTTCTTGAATAAACTTCACCTTATCCAGGGCATCCTGGACCAAATCTGTACCCAACAGTCGGGCCTCGCCCAACTCAAACCATCCCATTGGGGACCGACACCGTCTACCATACAAAGCCTCATACGGAGCCAACTGAATGCTGGACTAGTAATTGTTATTATAAGCAAACTCTACAAGTGGAAAGTATTGGTCCCATGACCCTCCAAACTCCATCACACTGCCCGTCCATCTGAGGGTGAAATATTGTGCTCAACTCCACCCTGGTACCCAACTCCTCTTGAACGTTTCTCCAGAACCGTGATGCGAACATTGGAATACCGTGAAGGCGGACAATCTCCCTGATATAAATCTCAGGAAAACGCACTGAGGAGTATGTAGTCAACACTGGAATGAAGTGGGTTGACTTGGTCAGCCGATCCACGATCACCCAAATAGCATCAAACTTTCTCAAAGTCTGAGGAAGACCAACCACAAAGTCCGTGGTGATCCGCTCCCACTTCCACTCTGGGAGCTCAATATGCTGAAGTAATTCTACCGGCCTTTGATGTTCATATTTAACTTGATGACAGTTGTGGCACAAATCCAACTATATCTGTTTTCATATTTCTCCACCAATAGTGCTGTCTCTGGTCCTGATACATCTTCGTGGCACCCGGATAAATGGAGTACCGCGAGCTATGGGCCTCCTCCAGAATCAACTCCCGAAGCCCATCCATATTGGGAACACAAATACAACCCTGTATCCTCATCACACCATCATCACCTATAGTCACGTCCCTAGCATCACCTCGCCGGACCCTATCCTGAGGAACCAAAAGGTGGGGGTCATCATACTGGCGCTCTATGATGCGGTCATAAAGAAAATATCGAGCAAACATAAGAACTAATACCCGGCAAGGCTCTGAAATATCGAATCTCACGAATTGACTGGCTAAGTCCTGAACATCCAAGGCTAAGGGGCTCTCAGGTCTCAGCTGCTGGAAGTTATGCCAAACTCCCCAAATTCTCCGCCCGGCGACTCAAGGCGTCGGCCACCATATTGACCTGCCCCGGGTGGTATAATATAATGATGTCATAGTCCTTGAGTAGTTACAACCACCTACATTAACGCAAATTGAGGTCTTTATGCCTGAACAAGTGCTGTAAACTCCGATGATCAGTGTAAATCTCATAGGGAACAGTACAAATAATGACGCAAGATCTTGAGGGCGTGCACAATAGCTGCCAACTCGAGGTCATGTACTGGATAATTCTTCTCATGCACCTTCAGCTGTCTGGAGGCGTAGGCAATCACCCTACCATCCTGCATCAATACTGCTCCAAGGCTAATCGTCGAGGCATCACAATAGACTGTATAGTACCCTGAACCTGTAGGCAATATCAACACTGGAGCTGTAGTCAGGGCTGTCTTGAGCTTCTGAAAGCTCTCCTCACACTCCTCAGTCCACCTGAATGGAGCACCCTTCTGGGTCAGTCTGGTCATAGGTGGTGCAATAGATGAAAATCCCTCTACAAAGCGGCGATAATACCATGCCAAACCAAGGAAACTACGGATCTCAGTAGCTGATGACGGTCTAGGACAAATCTGCACCGCCTCCACCTTCTCCGGATCCACCTTGATATCATCATAAGATACCACGTGGCACAAGAATGTCACTGAATCAAGCCAGAATTCACACTTAGAAAATTTTGCATACAGTTTCTTCTTCCTCAAAGTTCGAAGCACGGTCCTAAAGCGATGCTCATGATCCTCCCGAGACCAGGAATATACCAGGCTATCATCAATAAACACAATGACGAAGGAATCAAGATGAGGCCGGAACACACTGTGCATCAATGCATAAAGTTTAATGACCCAAAATCCTAACTTAGGTCGTGATGGCGCCCAACACCGGGGTTAGGCAAGCCAACACTCAGATTACTAAGGATTTTCCTATATTTGATTAAACATACCAACACGTGCCAAGTTTTAAAGTTCAAAACATTAATTGAAAAAGATAATTAGCCAATTTAACCAAAAGCAGTCATAAAGAGGCGTGATCCAATATATATGTACAAACCCACAAACCATAATATCTACCACGTGTGTGCCGAGAACTAGTGTCATAAGTACTACAGGCATGCTAACAGAATATACAAAAGATATAATATAACTTTCCCACTGTCTGGAAGGAATAGATGGGAATAACAAAAGAAACTCCATGGTGCTGAAGAGGACCGTCAGGAGAAGCAACTCACCATGAAGTCAGGTCCAATCTAAACTCAGAATCGAGCTCCGGTCTGATAACCAGATGCACCAGCCTCAGAACCTGTACAATTAAGTATAGAAGCGTAGCATGAGTACATAAATAAATATGTACCCAGTGAGTATCCAGTCTAACCTCGAAGAAGTAGTGACGAGAGGCCGACTTGACACTCACTAAGGTCCAACAAAATAATTTAACAAGATATGCTATCAGTAATAAGCATGCGAGGATGAATAAAACAATAAACATTAAAGATAACTGTAATTCAAATAAATACTGAAAGTAAATAAACAATTACTAATTCATTTTCCCCCAAATATCTTGTCACTTCAATATCTATGAAATCATTAACAATTTAACATGCGCATACGGAATAAGGACAACCGGCTTGAGCCATCATAATAATCATATCTGTGCACTGCCGAGGGTCGAACGACCTGAACCATAATTAAATCTTTCAATCTCGCAGTGGCGTACGGCCCGCTCCCATGAGAGTGGGGGAAATAACATTCCGCTCGCAGAATGTAAATTGCGAAGCAGTCACATGCACACACAATATTAACCATAATGTATCTTTCAATCTCGCCATGGCGTGAGTCATAAGTTAATCAACGTAAACATGGGAAGAGATTATCTTTGAGATGATAAGAAGTTAATCCTATTGATCTTAAATGATACAAGAGTGTATAAGAGTGATTAACACGTATTAGAAGTTAAACGAATCAAGGATGTTGTAACTCGTATTTTTGGATAGACCTAGCTGTGCTTGATATTCTCAAGAGGTCATGTTTTAATGTATTTAATCATATAATATCCGTATCATATTCTTGAATTCAAACGAGTTATGAACAAAAGTCTACAAGAGTTGTCGCAACTTAGGTTCATAGTTTTACTTAAACTTTAGGTCAAGTATTATTAAGTTTTTCTCCAAATATACTTGGAATTACAGGGTGATCTACCCACCAAATTGGATATATATGAGTCTAGTTTCCAACACATTAAACCTCTTATCAATATGACATTGTAGTAGAGAGATATAGACATTTTCGCGAGACTTCACAAGCTGCTAGGTGACAAGTAGGTGGTTCACCTACTTGGTTAAATGATAGCCCAACAAGAGGAAATTTCGGGTCATACAAAGAGCCCATTAAAAGGATTATATCCTGAAATATATACCTCATTATATTTCAAAAATAACCATACCTAAAACCCTGCAAACGTCCTCCCAAAAATTATGTACAAACCCTAATGATTTTCCCTCTCTTTCAAGTTCAAATTGGGGGTAAACCCTAGAGTTTGAAGAACCAAGACAAGGGCTGAGTTATCCAGAAAGTAAGGTGAGTTTACTAATCTATTTCATCCATTTTTTTGTGCTGTAAATTCATGGTAATTCGTTTTACACTTGTAGGAACTCACGGGACGGTGATCGGAAGCCGTGAGTTCGAGTTATTCACTTGTAACGGACTGTTTTGCGGACTGTTTTGTGTTGCTGTTGGGCTGCGTGTTTTACTACTGTATTGTGGATTTTTTGAGGATTAAGGGTGTGTATAAACACCATATATATGTAGGGCTGTGGGATGGTCGTTCGACATAATATTTACGGGTCGTTTGACACGACTACAGTGGTCGTCTTATGTATGAAGTTATTAGGTTGTGTGTGGACTGTTTTGGGAGGCTCAATTTGATTATTATTGATGTTGTTTGGGCTGTTTGGTGATTGTTTTGACTTGTGTGAAGTCATATATATAGGGTAGGTGTTGCTCGTTTCATCGTAAAATAGGTTGTGGTCGATACACAATAGTTATGACGCTTAAATGATAACGATAATGTCGTTTCTCTTATTGTAGACTAAGGAGTCATGACAATTGCATAGCTTGAGATTGGGGAAGTATATACAAGGTATGTGAGTCTATCCCTTTCCTTCTTTTGTACGACTCCGATTTTACATAATACAATGACGAGCTTCCAAAGATACTCTACGCTTAGGAGCTAGCAGTACTTACATTGTTTCCCTTCTTATGGAATAATTGATGTTGAGGTTGCTTCTCTTATTCTTATGTTATCAATGTTGATTGTACTTCTTTATTCTTATAATATTCTTGATGAAGAGTTAATCCTAATAATGTGTACGGAGAATATCGACCTTACATCACTCCGAAATGTTCAGAACATGATTCCAATGGGTCCTACATGCATTATATATATGTATGTATTTTACTCTACTGAGCCGCACTATAGTCGGACAGGTATGACACCTATTGTGCAACCACTGATCAGTTGGGTTTACCGAGTCCTCTTTGAAGCTGGGTATGATATGATGATGCCCACAGAGGCGGATGTTGATACGATGATGATGCCCACCGAGGTGGATGTTTTTAAAAGATTATGTATATATATATGTATCATGCATTTCATGTTACGGTATTTTAGAAGTACTAAGATGTTACAGGTTGTATCTTCTCTACCTCTCTTTACATTATTGTTCATATTTATATTGACCTGATTTACATACTCAGTACATTGTGGACACTGCATGTCGTGCTGCAGGTCCTGATAGACAGGTAGATGGAGTTCCCCCACCACAATAGGCTTTCCAGTTCAGCGGTTATAGACAAGATCCCTTCTCCGGACTTGCCGTGGTCTTGGTATGAATTTTTGTTATAGATATTATGGGTATGTCGGGGCCCTGTTCCGTCTATGTTGCGTTACTTATGCTCCTTTAGAGGCTCATAGACAGGTGTCGGCTTATGTATAGTTTGGTATGCCTTGTCGTATGATTTTTGTTGTATAGTGTTTCATGGAAGCGTGGTAGCTCCTAACTTATATTTAGTTTCTTGGCAGTCTTGTTATCCCGTGTTATCTATGTTCATTCCATTATCTATCATTGTTTGGTGTTCATAATCCATATCTACCACTTATATTAATCTCGTCGGCCCTTAAAGATTATAAGAAGATTAGATAAAATATACGTTGGTGCTCGAGAAGTATGGCCCGGGTACTAGTCATGATCCTCCAGTTTGGGTCGTGACACTCAAGGACCGCACCTGCGGTCTCGCACCTGCGAGTAAAGGCTTCTACCTGCGGAACTGGGACAAGGGGTCTGGGCTCGCACCTGCGGAACTGAGTCCACACCAGCGGCTCCGCACCTGCGGGAATAGGCCCGCACCTGCGAGAAGGGGGCAGCCCATAGGGAGGTCGCACCTGCGAAGCTGGGACCACAGGAGCGATCCCGCACCTGCAACTGGGCAACCGCACCTGCGGTCACACCAGAACAGGTGCATCAGCAATTGCTTCAGCTGGTTTTTAGCCTCATATAGTGCCCAAGGGGCACCTGGGCCCACCCGTGCCCCCGTCCAAGTATACCAACAAGACCCAAATTATAATACGGACTCGCTCGAGCCTTCGGAACATTCAAAAAAACGCTAAAACTCAAAATCACACCTCAAAACCCCTAAAGATCAAACTTAAGAACTTCAAGTTCGTGAATTTTCTAACAATGCGCCGAATCGACCTATACTACTCGGAATGACACCAAATTTTGCAAGCAAGTCTTAAATGACATAACGGAACTATCCCCGATCTCAGAATTCCGTTTGGACCTTGATAACACAAAACACGTCCCAAACCACAATATTAACTTAAGGAAACTCTTATTTCGCTATTGGGCGCCAAAACGTTCCTGGGTCATCCAAAACCCATTCCAGACATACGCCCAAGTCGGAAATCATTATACGAAGCTACCGGAACCGTCGAAACTTGATTCCGAGGTCGTTTACTCAAAATGTTGACCGAAGTCAAACTTGGCCTTAAAAGCCAACGTTAAGGAACAGGTGTTCCTATATCACTCTAAACACTTCCGAATCCCGAACCACCCGTCCTCGCAAGTCATAAATAATAATAAGCCGCTATGGGAAGTTTTATTTAGGGGACGGGGTCCGATAACGCAAAATGACCGGTCGAGTCGTTACATTCTCCACCTCTTAAACAAACGTTCGTCCTCGAACGGGTCTAGAATCATACCTGAAGTGATGAATAAGTGCGCATATCTGATCCGCATGTCCTCCTCGGACTCCGAGGTCGCCTCCTCGGCTGGTTGGCCCCTCCACTGGACCTTCACAGCAGAAACTCTCTTGGACCTCTACTAGCGATCCTGTCTATAAATAATAGCAACTGGCTCCTCCTCGTAGCCCAACCTCTCCTCCAACTGAATAGTGTTGAAATCAACCACATGAGAGAAGTCGGCGTGGTACCTCCGGAGCATGGATACGTGAAAGACCGGATGAACTCCTGATAAACTGGGAGGTAAAGCTAGCTCGGAAGAAACCTCCCCAACTTGCCTCAACACCTCGAAAGGACCTAAAAACCTCGGGCTCAGCTTGCCCTTCTTCCCGAGCCTCATAATACCCTTCATCGGCGAGACCTTCAACAGAATCTTATCTCCCTCCATAAATGATACATCGCGCGCCCTCTGATCCGCGTAACTCTTATGTCTGGACTGTGCTATGCGGAGCCTCTCCTGAATCAATTTCACTTTCTTCTAAGCATGTCTCACCAGGTCGATTCCATATAACTTAGACTCACCAGGCTCAAACCACCTGATAGGAGAACGACATCGCCGACCATACACCTGCGGTCTGCGGTCACACTAGAACAGGTGCACCAGCAATTGCTTCAGCTAGTTTTTAGCCTTGTATAGTGCCCGAGGGGCACCTGGGCCCACCCGAGCCCCTGTCCAAGTATACCAATAAGTCCCAAATCATAATACAGACTTGCTCGAGCCTTCGAAACATTCAAAACAATGCTAAAAGTCAAAATCACACCTCAAAATCCCTAAAGATAAAACTTAAGAACTTCAAGTTCTCGAATTTGCTAACAATGCGCCGAATCGACCTATACTACTCGGAATGACACCAAATTTGGCAAGTCATAAATGACATAACGAAACTATCCCCGATCTCGAAATTTTGTTTGGACCTCGATAACAATAAAACATGTCCCAAACCACAATATGAACTTAAGGAAACTCTTATTTCGCTATTGGGCGCCGGAATGCTCCTGGGTCATCCAAAACCCATTCCGAACATACGCCCAAGTTCGAAATCATCATACAAAGCTACCGAAACCATCAAAACTCGATTCCGAGGTCGTTTACTCAAAATCTTGACCAAAGTCAAACTTGGCCTTAAAGGCCAACCTTAAGGAACCGGGTGTTCCTATATCACTCTAAACACTTCCGAATCCCGAACCACTCGTCCCCGCAAGTCATAAATCACAATAAGCCTCTCTAGGAAGTTTCATTTAGGGGAACGGGGTCCGATAACACAAAATGACCGGTCGAGTCATTACATAAAGGCTGCTGGGGCATTGGTCAGGCCAAATGACATGACAAGAAACTCATAGTGACCATATCTGGTCCTAAAGGTAGTCTTCGGGATTTTCAGCTCCCGAATCGTTAACTAATGATAACTAGAACAAAATTCCATCTTGGCAAATACCCTGGCACCTTGTAACTAGTCAAATAAAATGCGAGGCAAAGGATACCTGTTCTTCACTATAACCTTGTTCAGCTGCCGATAATCAATACAAATACGCATAGAACCATCATTTTTCTTCACAAATAATACCGGAGAATCTCAAGGTGATACACTGGGCTTGATGATACCCTTATCAAGCAACTCCTGTAACTGCTCCTCAACTCATTCAACTCAGGAGGAGCCATATGATAGGGAGGAATAGAAATGGGCTGAGTGCCCGACAACAAATCAATGTCAAACTCAATATCTCTATTGGGTGGCAAACCCGGAAGATCATCTAGAAAAATATCAGGGAATTCCCTCACTACTGGGACTGACTCAACAATGGGGGTATCAACACTGACATCTCTCACATAGGCCAAATACGTATCACACCCCTTCTTAACCATCTGCTTAGGGGAACTCAAAGAATCCTAAGATATCCCCAAATGCGAAGCAAAATAATAAGACACATAATAATATGTAGAACCTTGGTCTAATAATACTGATGCATCCCTATGAAAAACAGGGACGATACCTATGATGACCGAATCTGAAGCGATGGCCTTGGAACGGGCTGGAAGGGCATAGTACCCGGCGTGGCCTCCCTCTCCAGGGAAACCTCGGCCTCCCTGACCTCCACCTCGAATTGTTTGAGAAGGTGGGACAGTAGCTGGGGCTGGAAGAATAGTTGGAGGACCCGGTGGAGCACGTGGAGCATGATAAGTCTGCGAAGATGCACCCTTCCTAGCTCTCGGGGCAATCTCTAACCATGTGACAAGTGTCACCACACTCAAAAAAACCCCTCGGAGGATGTGGTGGTGAGACTGGCTCAGAACTGGCCTGCTGGACTGGCCGGTAATAGCACCTCTAGCAAGAGGCATACTGGATATCGGTGGTGAATAATAGAGCTTCTGAGGTCTAGGAGAAGCTGGAATATCGCTGGTTGCTGGTCGAGCCGAATGAACAGGACGACTCACAAAACCCCAACCATAGCATGCTGCTGGTGCACGAGCTCCAGAGTACTGGCTAGTCTCTCTAGACCTCTTGGCCTCCCTCTCCTCTCTATCTCGAGCAAACATGACCTCTATCCCCCGGGCAATACTCACTGCCTGCTGGTAAGTGATATCTATCTCCAACTCTCTAGACATACTGGTCCAAATACCGGGGTGGAGTCCGTCAATGAAGCGTTGAACCCTCTCTCTGATCATGACAACCAAAGCCGGTGCATGACGAGCCAAGTCACTGAAACGGACTGCATACTCCGACACAGTCATAGTACCCTGCGTAGTTGCTCGAACTCTGCATGCCAAGCACCCCTGAGGCTCTGAGGAACATACTCACGCAAAAAAAAATCTTTTAAAACTGAGTCCAAGTGAGTGAAGTTGCCTCGTCCGGTTTACTTAGCTCATAGGCACACCACCACTAATATGCGACTCCCCTCAACTGGAAAACGGTGAAAGAAACCCAACTCATCTCCACAATGCCCATGGTGTGGAGAATACGATGACAATCCTCAAGAAAGCCTAGAGCGTCATCTGAAGCTAGTCCGTTGAAAGTAGGTGGGTGGTACTTCTTGTACCTCTCAAGTCTGAGCTGCTCTGCCTCAGAAGCAGCTACCCTGACATCATGCTGAACCGGAGCCACTGGGGGCATAGGTATATACTCTGGTGCCTGATCAACATGGACCCTATGCTCAGGAATGCGGGAGTCTGTGCCCCTCTCCCGGCCTGAGATGTGGTTGGGTTATCAGAAGTAGCCCAGCTTGGGTCAGAGTGCTGAATATGCTCATGAACCGAGCCAAGGTCTCCTGGAAGGCTGGAGTAGAAATAGGGACCTCCTGAGTCGTCTCTCAAGCTGGAGCTGCTGTGGGCTCCTCTGTCGCTGCTCTCGCTGGTGCTCGGGCTACGCTGCATGCTCGTCCTCTATTCCAGCCCCTACCTATGGTGACTCTATTGGGGGATCGGGTGCCTGATTGTCGGTCCTCACAATCTGTGAGAAATAATAGTAATAGAGTTTTAGAATTTTGATGTCAATAGCTCGCACGACAAGGAAATCCAAAGGATATGATTGTTCTTAACAGTTACATAGCCTCCCGAAGATAGATACAGACATCTCGGTAACCGATCCGCGAGACTCTAATAAATCGACTTGTGACTTGTGACTCCTATGAACCTAGACGCTCTGATACCAACATATCACGACCCAACTTACCCTCCGAAAGGTATCGTGATGACACCTAGTATGTACGACTAGGTAAGGCTAAATTGAGGATAAAAACTTAAATAAAATACGGTAAATAAATAAAGAAATAGAGAAATAAAGGATGAAATCTAAATAATCATAACGATGCCGCTCGGCATGTACAAAATATAAAACCCCAATGACCCGGACTGCCACAATATAGTCACAAGCTCCTGCACTATTGTAGCTCTAAAACTGGAAAGTACATAAGAAAATCTCTATAAGGAAGAATCGAAAGAGACTCGGAGGATTCTGTGGACGGGGCAGAAATACCATGCGGTCTCCTGGAACAGCAACAACAACTAGCCACGCGACTGATAACTCGTACTTGGATTTGCACATGAAAAACATGTGCAGGAAAGCGCATGAGTACACCACATTTGGTACCCAGTAAGTTCCAAGCCTAACCTTAGTCAAGTAGTGATGAGGCAGGTTAAGGCTCTACAGGATTTTATTTTAATCAATTTAAAATAGTACAAAAGAAGTAATTTCTATAGTAAAAAGTTAGAGAAAATATTCTAAAGCATAACAGTAAAGAGAGCTCTCGGCTCAGAACAATGTATCACAAGGTGTAATCTCCCAGAATACTGTCCCGTAGTTCCAAATGATTATGCAGTACATGGGGATCTCCCTGAATACGTCCGTAGTCCCAAAATAAATATGCAGTGCTGGGGGATCTCCGAATTATGTATGTAGTCCCAATTTAAATATGCAGTACAGGGGGATCTCTCGGAATACGCACGTAGTCCCAATTTAAATATGCGATGGGAAATGAATGACAGATAAGGCATCAATTTAGACAGTTCATCAAATCGCAGGTAGGGAAAAAGAAAAAAAATCTAACTAAACATTGCGGACGAAGTATCAGATAGGCAATTTAATATTAAACAGGTAGGCATGCTCTTCCTAATCTAAGTTAAACAATTTAACACGTTAAAACAATGTAATAAGAGAATACAATTTATAATTTTCGAAGGAAAAATGGGATTTTTGCAATAATGGCCCGTGTACGTACTCGTTACCTCACGTACACGGCTCCCACACAACAATTTATGTCAAAACATCCTAAGAGGAAGTCCCCAACACAGAGTTAGGCAAGCCACTTACCTTGACTGCGCAATTCAACTTGAAACCATGTTCTTGCCACGAGTACCCGACTCCGAACGACACAAATCTATTAAATTCAATTGCATAATGTAAATATAACTTTAAGTAACCAATTTAACTAATCAATTCGAAGCTGAAACACGTAATTAGGAAAATTGCCCCAAAAAATCCCCCTGGCCCATGTCTTGGAATCGGGTAAAAATTACAAACTCCGAACACCCATTCACCCACGAGCCTAACCATACCAAATTTACTCAAATCCGATACCAAAATCTCGATGAAAACCAAAAACTCGGCCTAAGAATTTTTCTCAAAATTTTCCAAATTTTCACCCCAAATTCGAAATTAAATGATAAAATTAAGCATAGATTAGTGGGAATTAATCAAAACCGAGTAAGAATCACTTACCCCAAGCACCCAAGTGAAAATCCCTCCAAGAATCGCCTAATCCCGAGCTCCCAAGTTCAAATTATGTAAAATGACTCAAACCCTCATTTTTGGGTATTTTACTTCTGCCAGATGTGCCTTAATCGCGATCGCGGAAGCCAATCACGATCGCGATGAACAAATAACGCGCCTCAGGATCTTACACTAC
Source organism: Nicotiana knightiana (assembly GCA_005239525.1). Taxonomy (NCBI): domain Eukaryota; kingdom Viridiplantae; phylum Streptophyta; class Magnoliopsida; order Solanales; family Solanaceae; genus Nicotiana; species Nicotiana knightiana. The sequence continues at coordinate 21,790 of ML373439.1, read as the reverse complement.
GCGAACGCTGGAACCCCTATGCAAACGCGATTCACTATTTATCCAACCCAATGCGATCATGACTGACCTCATGCGATCACCAAGGGCATAACTCGACCCACTGGCATCTCACTTCTTCTCTGCTAACGCGCCTAGCCCACGCGAACGCAATGACCAACATGCCTACACTATGCGATCGCGTTCCATTCTATGGGATAGCGAAGCATTAACCTGACTGACCTCCAAATTTTTCTACGCGATCGGGGACCCCTTTATGCAATCGCGATGAAGAAAATCTGGCTGCACTCACACCAGCAAAACCACACTCACCCCAAGTCCAAAAATGACCAGTTGAGCATCCGAAATACACCCGAGACCCCCGGGACCTCGACCAAAACTACCAACCAATCCTATAACCTCATTCAAACTTAGTCGATCCTTCAAACCACATCACATAACACCAAAAACAAGGATTAAACATGAATTCAAGCCTAAGAACTTGGCATTTTTTTAAAATCCACAAACGATGCCGAAACACGTCAAAACTAGTCCGAATGACCTCAAATTTGACACACGGGTCACAAATTACACTACAGACCTATAGCTACTTCCGTAATCCCATTCCGAGCTTATCATAATTTCACCTACCAGCCGAAATCGCCGAAATTCTAACTTTCGCGAATTCAAGCTTAAATCTACTACATACCTCAAAATATATTCCGGACGCGCTCCTAACCCCAAAATCAATCAAAGGAGATAATGGAGTCGACAGAATTCCATTCCATATTCGTCTTCACAAAGATCCGACTACGTCCGATTTTTAAGGCTTAAACTCATATTTAGGGACTATGTGTCCCAAAACTCTCCGAATTCTACACTAACCACTCTGGCAAGTCCCAAAAGTAGAAACAAACATGGTGAAATCAATTATTAGGGGATCAGGGCGCTAAATCTCAATACGGCCGACCGGGTCGTTACATGTGTCGGCTTGCCTAGTACTACGATAGGCGCCATCATGACATGAATTAGTTTTGGGCCGTGACAATTATTTCTTGTGAGATAGTGACTATAAATTGGCAAGAAAGTGGTTATTATTTTGGTGTAACTCTTGAAACTACTAATGCCATGATCTACCACTAATTACTCACTAATGATTATATTTTGTAACCACCAACTATGTTTTACAATTTTATTATCCCACTACTTTGTTATTTATTTTATGAAAGAGATTTTACACCTATAAATAGTGGTGTTTCTTCCTTGTGTAGTATATGGGAAAAGTATTATAGTATGAATGAAATAAATAAAATTGGTGTAGTGAAAAAGAGAGTTAAGAGAAGGAGAAAAATCTAAGTCTCCAACTTATTACCTACAAAAGAGAATATTATTTTTGTTGAAGGAAGGTGTTCATCTTGGTGCAGCTTTAGACTCAACAACTTGTCCAGAGTTTGTTCGAGTCATACGACATTGTCCGGGCTATTGTATCTTGGAGGGGACAAGTCAAGAGTATTACTGCTGGACCAGTGAAGATACTACCGCAATGGGCTTGAATCTCCTGAAAGAGAGCGATATATCCGTACCTCAGCTTGAAGAATATTTAATTATTTTTCTTCATATTATTTTTTAACTGTAATTTCTTGTAATTTCACCAACAATTTTAAGAAGATTCAACTTTTTATTATGCAGTTGAAAAATAGCAGATATCAACGTAGAAGTTCACTCTCTTTAAGAGATGGTAGGGTGAAGTATTTTTCTACTTGCTTAACTCATGCGGAGCAAAGGTATAAACTATTTTACCTTATATTTTTCATGAATATGTGATATGTTTTTTCATGAAAAATAAATTTTTATAATTATAGAAATAGTGGGGGTAAAAGAAATAAAATATTGTTGCATAACAATTTGAATATTCATGCATGAGCGAAAGTTGATTAAACAAGAAGTATGATAAGTGCATCTATGATAAGTCTTGGAATAATTCACATGTTGTTTTTTGCCTCTAAATTGATGATTATTATGTTGACTCTAACATGAATGTTATTGGAGAAACTAAAAGTATGTCTAGTAGCCATTTTGTCACGACCCGAATTTACCCTCCGAAAGGTATCGTGACGGCACCTAGTCTCTACGACTAGGTAAGCCTAATTCGAGGATAAAAACTTAAATAAAAATATGATAAATAAAGAAAATAAGCATAAAATATGAGTAATCAAAACAATGCCGCTCGACATGTACAAAATGTAAATCCCAAAGACCCGGATTGTCACAATATAGTCAGAAGCTCCAATACTAATGTAGCTCTAAGCAACTGGAAAGTACATAGAAAAAAAAGTCTCTACAAGATAGAATAGAAGGTGACTCGGAGGATTCTGCGGGCGCGGCAGAAATACCTTGCGGTCTCCTGGTAACAGCTGCAACAACTAGCCACGCGACAAATAACTCATACCTGGATCTGCACACGAAAAACATGTGCAGGAAAGGGCATGAGTACACCACATTTGGTACCCAGTAAGTGCCAAGCCTAACCCTAGTCAAGTAGTGACGAGGTCAGGTTAAGGCTCTACTAGATTTTTATATAAATCAATTTAATAAGTAATTTATACATTTAACAGTTAAAGAAAAATATTCTAAAACATAACAGTAAAGAGATCCCTCGGCTTGGAACAATGTATCACAAGGTGGAATCTCCTGGAATACCGTCCCGTAGTTCCAAATTATTACGGAATACACGGGGATCTGTCGGAATACGTCCGTACTCCCAAAATAAATATGCAGTGCTAGGGGATCTCCTGTAATACGCTCGTAATCCCAATTTAAATATGCAGTACATGGGGATCTCCCAGAATACGTCTGTAGTCCTAATTTACATATGCAATGCGAAAATGAATGACAGATAAGGCATTAATTTAAACAGTTCATCAAATCGCAGGTAGGGAAAAGACAATAAGCTAACTAAACATAACACACAGAGTATCAGATAGACAATTTAATAGTAAACATGTATGCATGCTTTTCCTAATCTAAGTTAAACAATTTAACACATTAAAGCAATATAATAGGAGAAAAAATTTATAATTTTCGAAGGGAAAATGGGATTTTTTTACAATAATGGCCTGTGTACATGCTAGTCATCTCACGTACACGGACCCGACACAGCAAGTAATATCAAAACACCCTAAGGGGAAGTCCCCAACACAGAGTTAGGCAAGCCACTTACCTCGACTGCTCAATTCAACTCGAAATCACGTTCTTGCCATGAGTACCCGACTCCAAATGGCCCAAATCTATTCAATTAAAATGCATAATGTAAATATAACTTTAAGTAACTAATTTACCCAATCAATTCGAACGTAAGACGCAAAATTAAGAAAATCACTCAAAATAGTCCCCCTGGCCCACGTCTCAAAATCGGGTAAAAATTGTAAATTCCGAACACCCATTCACTCACGAGTCTAACCATACCAAATTTACTCAAATGCGATACCAAAATCTCGATCAAAACCCAAAAACTCGGCCTAGGAACGTTTCTCAAAATTTCCCAAATTTTCACCCAAAATTCGAAATTAAATGATGAAATTAAGCACAGATTAGTGGAAATTAATCAAAACCGAGTAAGAATCACTTACCTCAAACACCCAAGTGAAAATACCTCCAAGAATCACCTATCCCGAGCTCCCAAGTTCAAATTGTGAAAAATGACTCAAACCCTCAATTTTGGGTATTTTAATTCTTCCCAGATTTCCCTTGTACGCGATCGCGGAAGGCCCATTACGATCGTGAAGAATGAAGATCGCGTTTCAAAATTTACACTATGCGAATGCGTTACTCCCTACGTGAATGCGATACGCAAATGACCAGATCCTATGCGTTCACGACTTACCTCACGCGACCGCGAAGGGCATCCTCTCGACCCACTACTGCCTCACTTCTTCTTCGCGAACGCTGCCTAGCCCACGCGTTTGCGATTCAACACCTTCCCGTACCTACGCGCTTGCATACAACTTCACGCGAACGCAAAGAACAAAACTCCCCTGTCCCAGTTTAGCCTATGCGATTGCGGCTCCCCTCACGTGATCGCATATAAGGAAACCAACACCAACAAAAATCTGATGTCTTCTAAGTCCAAAATTGGCCTGTTGAGCATCCGAAACACACCCGAGGCCCCCGGGACCTCAACGAAACCTTCCAACCAGTCCTATAACCTCATTCAAACTTAGTCGAGCGTTCAAACCACATCATATAACACCAAAAACAAGAATTATACATGAATTCAAGCCTAAGAACTTAACATTTTTCCAAAATTCACAGACGATACCGAAACACGTCAAAACTAATCCGAATGACCTCAAATTTGACACACAGGTAAAAAATAACACTATGAACCTACATCAACTTCCAGAATCCGATTCCGAGCACGATATAAAATATTCACCTATCGGCCTAAATCGCCAAAATTCTAACTTTCACCAATTCAAGCCTAAATCTATTATAGACCTTGAAAACACATTCCGGATGCACTCCTAACCCCAAAATCACTCAACGAAGCTAACAGTCGACAAAATTCCATTCCGGATCTTTCTTCACACAGTTTCAACTACGATCCGATTCCTAAGGCTTAAGCTCATAATTAGGGACTATGTGTCCCAAAACTCTCCGAATTCCATAACTAATCACTCCGACAAGTCCCAAAAGTAGAAAGAAATTTGGGGAAAGCAGTTATTAGGGGATCGGGCGCTAACTCTCAAAATGACCAATCGGGTCGTTACATTCTCCCCCTCTTAAGAAAACCGTTCGTCCTCGAAAAAGTATGAAGACATACCTGAAGCTGTGAAAAGGTGAGGGTTCTGGTTTGGAATATCATACTTGGTTTCCCAAGTTGCCTCCTCGACCGACTGACACCTCAACTTAACCTTTACTTATGAAATATTCTTTGACCTGAGCTTTCTGACCTACCTATCCAAAATGGCTACTGGCTCCTCAACATAAGATAGATCCTTGTTAACTTGTACTAAACAGAAATCCAATACATGATCCAGATCACCATGATACTTCCGGAGCATAGAGACGTGGAACACTGGATGAACTCCTGCTAGGCTGGGAGGTTAGGCAAGCTCATAAGCAACCTCCCCAACACGCCGCAATATCTAAAAAGAGCCAATGAACCTTGGACTCAGCTTACCCGTCTTCCCAAACCTCATGACGCCCTTCATAGGCGGTACCCGAAGCAAAACCTGATCACCAATCATGAATTCCAAGTCACAAACCTTCCGGACCACATAGCTCTTCTACCTGGACTGATCTGCACGAAGTCTCTCCTGAATAACCTTCACCTTATCTAGGGCATCCTGGACCAAATCTGTACCCAACAATCGGGCCTCGCTCGGTTCAAACCATCCCACTAAGGACCGGAACCGCTTACCGTACAAAGCCTCATACGGTGCCATCTGAATGCTGGACAGGTAACTGTTATTATAAGCAAACTCTGCAAGTGGAAAGTATTGGTACCATGACCCTCCAAACTCCATCACACATGCACGAAGCATATCCTTAAGAATCTAAATCATGCGCTCAGATTTCCCGTCCGTCTGAGAGTGAAAGGCTGTACTCAACTCCACTATGGTACCCAACTCCTTCTGAACGGCTCTCCAGAACCGGGATATGAACTGTGTACCTCTGTCTGAAATAATAGATACTGGAATACCGTGAAGGCAGACAATCCCCCTGATATAAATCTCAGCCAACCTCTCTGAGGAGTATGTAGTCAACGCTGGAATGAAATGGGAAAACTTGGTCAGCCGATCCACGATCACCCAAATAGTATCGAACTTTCTTAAAGTACGAGGAAGTCCAACCACGAAGTCCATGGTGATACGCTCCCACTTTCACTCTAGGAGCTCAATCTGCTGAAATAATCCTCCCATCCTCTGATGCTCATATTTAACTTGCTGACAGTTGAGACACTTGGCCACAAATCCAACTATATCCTTTTTCATCCTTCTCCACCAATAGTGTTGTCTCAGGTCCTGGTACATCTTCGCGGCACCCGAATGAATGGAGTACCGCGAGCTATGGGCCTCCTCCAGAATCAACTCCCGAAGCCCATCTACATTAGGCACGCAGATACGACCCCGCATCCTCATCAGGCCATCATCACCTATAGTCACGTCCCTGGCATCACCCCTCCGGACCCTTTCCTGAAGAACCAGAAGGTGGGCATCATCATACTGGCACTCTGTGATGCGGTCTTAAAGAAAAGATCGAGAAACCACATAAGCTAATACCCGACAAGGCTCTGGAATATCCAATCTCACGAACTGACTGGCTAAGGCCTAAACATATAAGGCTATGGGACTCTCAGCTGCCGGAAGATATGCCACACTCCCTAAAATCTCCGCCCGGAGACTCAAGGCATCGGCCACCACATTGGCCTTCCCCGGGTGGTATAATATAGTGATGTCATAGTCCTTGAGTAGCTCCAACCACCTCCGCTGACGCAAATTGATGTCTTTCTGCCTGAACAAGTGCTGTAATCTCTGGTGATCAGTGTAAATCTCACAGGGAACACCCTACAAATAATGACGCCAGATCTTCAGGGCGTGAACAATAGCTGCCAACTCGAGGTCATGAACCGGATAATTCTTCTCATGCACCTTCAACTGTCTAGACGCTTAGGCAATCACCCTACCGTCCTCCATCAATACTGCTCCAAGGCCAATCCCCGAGGCATCACAATAGACTGTATAGGACCCTGAACCCGTAGGAAATACCAACACTGGAGCTGTAGTCAAGGTTGTCTTGAGCTTATGAAAGCTCTCCTCACACTCCTCAGTCCACCTGAACGGAGCACCCTTCTGGGTCAATCTGGTCATAGGTGCTGCAATAGATGAAAATCCCTCGACAAAGCGGCGATAGTACCCTGCCAAACCAAGGAAACTGTGGATCTCAGTAGCTGATGACTGTCTAGGCCAATTCTGCACCATCTCCACCTTCTTCGGATCCACCTTTATCCCATTACATGACACCACGAAGCCCAAAAAAGCCACTAAATCAAGCCAGAATTCGCACTTAGAAAATTTTGCATACAATCTCTTCTCTCTCATAGTCTGAAGCACAGTCCTCAAGTGCTGCTCATGATCCTCCCGAGACCGGGAATATACCAAGATGTCATCAATAAACACAATGACGAAAGAATCAAGATAACGCCGGAGCACATTGTGCATCAAATGCATAAAGGCTGTTGGGGCATTGGACAACCCAAATGACATGACAAGAAACTCATAGTGACCATATCTGGTCCTGAAGGTAGTCTTCGGGATGTCTGGCTCCCAAATCTTGAACTGATAATAGCCAGAACGCAAGTCAATATTGGAAAATACCTTGGCACCCTGTAACTGGTCAAATAAATCATCAATGCAAGGCAAAGGATACCCGTTATTCACTGTAACCTCGTTCAACTGTCGATAATCAATACACATACACATAGAACCATCTTTTTTCTTCACAAATAATACAGGAGAACCCCAAGGTGATACAGTGGGCTTGATGAAACTCTTATCAAGAAACTCATGTAACCTCTCCTTCAACTCCTTCAGCTCAGGAGGAACCATACGATAAGGAGGAATAGAAATGGGCTGAGTGCCTAGCAACAAACTAATACCGAAATCAATATCTCTATCGGGCGGCATACCCGGAAGATCAGTTAGAAATACATCAGGGAAGTACCTCACTACTGGAATTGACTCAACTATAAGGGTATCAACACTGACATCTCTCACATAGGCCAAACAAGCATCACACCCCTTCTCAACCATCCGCTGAGCCTTAAGAAAAGAAATGACCCTGTGGGGAGTATACTCTAAGGTATCTCTCCACTCTAATCCCGGTAAATCTGGCATAGCCAGCGTCTCGGTCTTAGCATGACAATCAAGAATATCATAATGGGGCGACAGCCAGTCCATGCCCAAGATAACATCAAAATCTAATGCAATAATAAGTCGGGTCTAGTCCCAAAAGCACTATGAACAATCAAACACGACCGATATACGTGGTCTACAACGAGAGAATCTCCCATAGGAGTAGAAACATAAATAGGGGAACTCAATGAATCCCGAGGTATCCCCAAATGTGAAGAAAAATAAGAAGAGGCATATGAATATGTAGATCCTGTGGTCAAATAATACTGATGCATCCCTATGACAAACATGGACGATACCTGTGATGACTGAATCTGAAGCGACGACCTCTGAACGGGCTGGAAAGGCATTGTACCTGGCCTCGCCTCCCCCTCTAGGGCGATCTCTACCTCCTTGACCTCCACCTCGAGGTGTCTGAGAAGGTGGGGCAGTATCTGGGGCTGGAAGAGTAGTCGGAGGACCCGGTGGAGCACGTGGAGCCTGATAAGTCAAAATGCACCCCTCCTAGATCTAGGAAATCTCTAACCATGTGACGAGTGTCACCATACTCAAAAAAACCCCTCGGAGGACATGGCGGTTGAGATTGGCTCGGAACCGGTCTGCTGGACTGGCCGGTAATAGCACCTCGAGCAGGAGGCATACTGGATGCCGGCGGTGCATAATAGGGCTCCTGAGGTCTGGGAGGAGCTGGAATACCGCTGGCTGCTGGAAGAGCCAAATGAACAAGGCGAATCACAAAACCCCTACCTTAGTGTGCTGCTGGTGCATGAGATCCTGAGTACTGGATAGTCTCTCGAGACCTCTTGGCCTCCCTCTCGTCTCTGTCCCGAGAAAGCATGCCCTCTATCCTCCGGGCAATACTACTGCATGCTGGTAAGTGATATCCATCTCCAACTCTTTGGACATACTGGTACGAATGCTGGGGTGGATTCCCTCAATGAAGCATCAAACCCTCTCTCTGATCGTGGCAACCAAAGCTGGTGTATGACGAGCCAAGTCACAGAAACAGACTGCATACTCCGACACAATCATAGTACCCTGGTATAGCTGCTCGAACACACGCCAAGCATCCCTGAGGCTCTAAGGAACGTACTCAGGGAAAAACATCTTTGAAAACTGAGTCCAAGTAAGTGAAGTTGCCTCGTCCGGTCTACTCAGCTTATAGGTACGCCACCACTAATAAGACTCTCCCCTCAGCTGGAAAGCGGTGAAAAAACCCCCACTCGTCTCCATAATGCCATTGTGCGGAGAATATGATGACACTCCTAAATAAAACCTAGAGCATCATCTGAAGCTAATCCGCTGAAAATAGGTGGGTGGTACTTCTTGTACCTCTCAAGTCTAAGCTGCTCTGCCTCAGAAGCAGCTACCCTGCATCATGCTGAGCCGGAGCCACTGAGGGCATAGGAATGTACTCTGGGGCCTGCTCAACCTGGACCCTCTGCTCAAGAGTGTGGGTTGTGGGAGTCTGTGCCCTTCCCCCGGCCTGAGATGTGGCTTGGGCTATCGGAAGTACCCCAGCCTGAGTAAGAGTGTTGAATATGCTCATGAACTAAGCCAAGGCCTCCTGGAGGGATGGAGTAGCAATAGGGACCTCCTGAGCCGGCCCTTCAGCTGGAGCTGTTGTAGGCTCCTCCATCGCTGCTCTCATAGGTGCTCGGGCTACACCGCGTGCTCGTCCTCTACCCCTATGCCTGCCTCTGACTGCTCTGGCTGGGGGCTCGGGTGCCTGATTGTCAGTCCTCCCGGTACGGGTCCTCACTATCTGTGAGAAAGAATAGAATAAAGCTTTAGAATTTTGATGTCAATAACTCGCACGACAAGGAAATCCAAAGAATATGATTGTTCTTAATAGTTACATAACCACCCGAAGACAGAAACAGACGTCTCCGTATCGATCTGCGAGACTCCAATTAACCGGCTTGTGACTTCTGACTACTATGAACCTAGACGCTCTGATACCAACTTGTCACGACCCGAATTTTACCCTCCAAAAGGTATTGTGATGACACCTAGTCTCTACGACTAGGTAGGCCTAATTCGAGGATAAAAACTTAACCAAAAACATGATAAGGAAAATAAGCATAAAATATGAGTAATCAAAACAATGCTGCCGGGCATGCACAAAATGTAAATCCCAAAGACCTGGATTGTCACAATATAGTCACAAGCACCTATACTATTGTAGCTCTAAACAACTGGAAAGTACATAGAAAAAAAGTCTCTACAGGAAAGAATAGGAGGTGACTCAGAGGATTCTGCGGACGCGGCAGATATACCTTGCGGTCTCCTGGTAACAGCTGCAACAACTGGCCACACGATGGATAACTCGTACCTGGATCTGCACACGAAAGACATGTGCAAGAGAGGGCATGGGTATACCACATTTGGTACCTAGTAAGTGCCAAGCCTAACCCCAGTCAAGTAGTGGCGAGGTTAGGTAAGGCTCTACTGGATTTTTATATAAATTAATTTAAACAGTAGGAAAGATAAGTAATTTCTACATTTAACAGTTAAAGAAATATATTCAAAAAAATAACAGTAAAGAGAGCCCTCAGCTCAGAACAATGTATCACAAGGTGGAATCTCCCGGGATACCGTTCCGTATCCCTTAGACCTCAGCTTTCTGACCTGTCGACCCAAAATAGCCACTGACTCTACCTCATATGACATATCACCCTCGAGCTGAACCGTGCTGAAGTCCAAAACATGGCAAGGGTCACAAACATACTTCCGGAGCATTGAAATATGGAATACTGGATGAATAACCGATAAACTGGGAAGCATAGCAAGCCTATAAGCCACCTCCCCAACCCGCTGAAGCACCTCAAATGGCCCAATGAACCTGGGACTCAGCTTCCCCCTCTTCCCGAATCTCATAACACCCTTCATGCGACACCTTCAGCAACACCTTATCCCCAACCATGAAAGACACATCTTGAACCTTGCGGTTCGCATAACTCTTCTGCCTATACTGCGCCATGCGAAGCCGCTCCTGAATCAACTTCGCCTTACTCAATGCATCCTGAACAAAGTCTGTGCCCAATATCCTAGCCTCGCCCGGCTCAAACCAACCAACCGGAGACCTACACCTCCTACCATATACTCGACTGATAGCTGTTATTATATGCAAACTCCGATACTGGCAGAAACTGGTCCCATGAACCACTAAAGTCAATCACACAAGCACACAACATATCTTCCAAAATTTGAATGGTACGCTCCGACTGCCCGTCGGTCTGAGGGTGAAACGTTGTGCTCAACTCAACCTGAGTACCCAACTCTCGCTACACGACTCTCCAAAACTGAGATGTGAACTGAGTACCTCTGTCGGAAATGATAGAAACTAGAACCCCATGCAATCGGACAATCTCCCTTATATAAATCTTAGCTAACCTCTCTGAAGAATAAGTAGTACCAACAGGAATGAAGTGTGCGGACTTGGTCAGACGATCCACAATAACCCATATAGCATCAAACCTCCTCGAAGTCCGTGGGAGTCCAACTATGAATTCCATGGTGATCCGCTCCCACTTCCACTCCAGAATATCAAATCTCTGAAGCAATCCACCTGGTCTCTGGTACTCATACTTGACCTGCTGACAATTAAGACACCGAGCCAAAAACTCCACAATATCCTTCTTCATCCTCCTCTACCAATAATGCTGTCTCAAATCTTGATACATCTTCGCGGCACCTGGATGGGTGGAATACCGCGAACTATGACCCTCTGCTTGAGTCAAATCTCGAAGCCCATCTACATTGGGCACGTAAATATGGCCCTGCATCCTCATGACTCCATCATCACAAATAACCACATCCCTGGCATCACCGCGATGGACCCTGTCCTGAAGAACAAGCAAATATGGATCATCATACTAGCGTGCTCTAATCTGATCGTAAAGAGAAGACCTGGAGGCCACACAAGCCAACACCCATGGGGGCTCTGATAGATCCTACCTCACCAACTGACCTACTAAGGCCTGAACATCAAGGGCTAATGGATGCTCTGCTACTGGAAGGTAGGCTAGACTCGCCAAACTCTCTGCTCTGCGACTCAAGGCATCGGCTACTACATTGGCCTTCCCCGGGTGATATAAGATAGTGAGGTCGTAATCCTTGAGGGGATCCAAGTCGTAATCCTTGAGGGGATCCAACTATCTCCTCTGATGCAAATTCAATTCCTTCTGCCTCAGCAGATACTGCAAACTGCGATGATTAGTTAAAATCTCACACTGCAGTCCATACAAATAATGCCGCCAAATCTTCAAGGCATGAACAATGGCAGCTAAATCAAGATCGTGCACTGGATAATTCTTCTCATGCACCTTCAACTGTCTGGACGCGTAGGCAATCACCCTACCGTCCTGCATCAATACCGCTCCCAAGCCAACTCTAGAAGCATCACAATAAACTGTGTAAGAACCCGAACCAGCAGGCAAAACTAGTACTGGAGCTGTAGTCAATGCTGACTTGAGNAAGCTCTCCTCACACTCATCAGACCATCTGAATGGAGCACCCTTCTGGGTCAATCTGGTCAAAGGCGAAGCAATAGAAGAGAATCCCTCCACAAAGCGACGGTAATATCCCGCTAAACCAAGGAAACTCCTAATATCTGTAGTTGAGGACGGTCTGGGCCAACTCTGCACCGCCTCTATCTTCTTTGATCAACCTGAATCCCCTCACTTGATACCACGTGCCCCAAGAAAGCTACCGAACCAAGCCAAAACTCACACTTGGAGAATTTCGCATAAAGCTTCTCCTCCCTCAACCTTTGTAACACAACTCTCAAATGCTGAGCATGCTCTTCCTAGCTATGAGAATAAACCAGGATGTCATAAATGAAAACAATGACGAAGGAATCAAGATAAGGCTGAAACACGCTGTTCATCAATTGCATGAACGCAGCTGGGGCATTGGTCAGCCCAAACGACATAACCAAGAACTCATAATGACCATATCTGGTCTTGAAAGCAGTCTTCGGAATGTCAGAATCCCGAATCCTCAACTGATGATACCCAGATCTCAAATCAATCTTGGAGAACACTCTGGCTCCCTGAAGCTGGTCAAACAAATCATCAATATGGGGCAAGGGATACTGATTCTTTACCGTAACCCTGTTCAACTGCCAATAGTCAATACACATACGCATGGACCCATCCTTCTTCTTCACGAACAACACTGGTGCACCCCAAGGTGACATACTAGGCCGAATGAACCCCTTATCCAAGAGCTCCTGAAGCTTCTCCTTCAGTTCCTTTAGCTCCGCCGATGCCATATGATAAGGCGGAATAGAAATATGCTGAGTGTCTGGCACCAAGTCAATACCAAAATCAATATCCCTATCAGGTGGCATGCCTGGCAGGTCTGTAGGAAACATATCCGTAAAGTCACGGACCACAAGAACTGAATCCATAGCGGGAGTCTCACCATTGACATCCCTCGCAAAGGCCAAATAAGATAAACACCCTTTCTCAACCATGCGCTGAGCCTTCAGGTAAGAAGTCACCCTGCTAGGCATGTTCTCAGAAGAACCTCTCCACTCAACCCTCGGACATCCCGGCATAGCTAAGGTCACGGTCTTAGCGTGACAATCAAGAACATCATGGAACGGAGATAACCAATCCATGCCCAATATCACGTCAAATCGACCATGCTGAGTAACAGTAGGTCCATTCGGGTCTCCAGACTCCCAATAGATATCATGCACGACCGATACACACGGTCCATGGCAACAGTATCGCCCACCGGAGTCGACACATGAACAGAGGTGACTAGAGACTCACGGGGCATATCTAGAAAATCGACAAAATCTAAAGAAACATAGGAATATGTAGAACCAGGGTCAAATAAAGCCAAGTCATTACAGCAACAGACTGAGACAATACTTGTGATCACGACATCTGAGGCCATAGCATCCGGCTTGGCTGGAAATGCATACATGCGAGCCTGACCTCCCCCTGCTCGACCTCCCCCTCAAGGGCGGCTTCTGGCTGACTGACCACCACCCCTGGCTGCCTGGGTGAAGGGACTGGAGCCGAAGTAAAGGGCTGACCTCTCTGCTGAGAAGATCCACCGAAATGGCGGGGACACTGCCTCCACACGTGCCCGAACTCTCCATACTCAAAGCAATTCCTTGGAGCTGGAGGCGGGGACTGATAGAAACCCCTAGCACATGTACGGCCACTAGAAGACTCATGCATAGAAGAACCCTGAACTGGGGGTGCTTGTGCTGCACTCTGAGCTGGGAGGGCACCAAATGAAGTGCGGCCTAACTGAGAACCACGGGGGACCTGCCCTGAAGATGCACCACTATATGCTGGGCGGCCTGACTGAGGAGGCCTGAATAAACGGCCCCTACCCTGCTGAAACCGTACCCTGAAGGGAGCACCACTGGAACTGCCCGAACCACGAGGCCTCTTGTCCTCCCTCTCCCCCCGCTCCTGGCGGAGAACAGACTCAATATCTCGAGCTATGTCAATAAGCTGCTCGAATAAAGCACCTGATACTCTCTCCCCGGTCATAAGCAACCGAAGCTGATAAGAAAGACCATCCACAAACTTCCTCACCCTCACCCTCTCCCTATCAGTAGGGACAATATCAGAAGCATGCCTAGCCAACTCGAAGAACCTCATCTCGTACTGAGTAACCGATAACTCTCCCTGGCGCAGCTGCTCAAACTGCCTGAGTTGCTCCTCTCTGTGGGACTGAGGAACATATTTCTCCAAAAAGATCGTGGAGAACTGCCGCTAGGTAAGAGGTGCTGAACCAACCGGTCTACGCCTCTCGAACGACTGCCACCAGGTAAAGGTAGCACCCGCAAACTGAAATGTGGCAAATGAGACCCCACTGGTCTCCAAACTACCCGCGGTACGCAGTATCCTCTGGCACCTATCTAGAAATCCCTAGGCATCCTCGCCCTCTATACCGCTGAAAGTCGGAGGCTGAAGTCTGTTGAATCTCTCCAACCTGCACTTCTCGTCCTCAGGCATAGCAGGGACCACATAATTCTAGACCAGAGCAACTGGTTGAGTTTGGGCTGCTCTCGGTGCCTGAATATCCTGTGCTGCCTGCTCAGGTGCCCAGACAGCTAGAGTCTGGTTGCCTCCCCCAGCCTGAGCTGTAGTGGCAGTAGAAGACATGGCGACTGCCTTAGCCAAACTGGTGCATACTATCAATATCTGAGACAGGGCCTCCTGAAGACCCGAAATAACCATAGGCACTGCTGGTGCCTGGGCCTGTCCCGCCGGGACACCATCGGCAGGAACCTGATCATGATCGATAAGGGGATCTTGTGGTACTGTCGGGCTGCTGCGCGGGCTAGCCCCTACCTTTACCACGGCCTTGACCGAGGCCTCGACCTCTCGCTGGTTTAGCCGGTGACTGGTCACTCTGATTGATATGGCGTGTCCTCGCCATCTGTGAGAGAATGAAACAACGTAAGTTCAGATTTCAAGAATCAAAAGATCAGCATGAAAGAGTTCAAGAAAGATAGAAATGTTTCCTAAAAGTTTGGCAGCCTCTCGAAGATAAGTACAGACGTCTCCGTACCGATCCGCAAGACTCTACTAAACTTGCTCATGACTGTCGAGTCCTATGTAACCTAGGCTCTGATACCAAATTGTCACGACCTCAAATCCTAAACCGGCCGTGATAGCACGTATCATGGAACTAAGCTAGCTAATAACCACATGTTCAAAATTTCTTTCAAAATCCCAAATAGAAATCTAACATTTCATAAATATACAAAGTTTACTAAATAAAGTAGGCCAATAAACAGTGCCACCAACCCCAAAACCCGGAGCCAATAAGTCATAAGCATCTAGAAGAATAAGCCAAAATATACTATCATAATACAAAAACTTCAAATGAAAGCTAGATACAACAAGAAGGGAAAAAACAGAGATGATGTGGATGCTGAACAACTACCTCTATGTCCCGCAAATCCGGCTCCGCGCGGAATAAATGGCTAATGCTCGATATGTGCACCTGAATCTGCACACAGAGGTGCAGGGAGTAATGTGAGTACGCCAACTTAGTAGTAATGAAAATAAATCAAGTCTAAGATATAAGGAAACACATAAACCCAATCCCATCAAATCACAATATACACAGCCTTACTTTCCAATAGTATAACATAGATATATGAAATCATCATGCCTTAAAACCAACTTCCGAAAGAAAATCCTTTGAAGAATGTATTTTCAACAACTTCAAACCGAAAGATTTAGTATGAAAATGAAATGAACCATATAGAGTCCCCTCGGGCAAAATATATTTCATAAGCTCAGGGTGAAAGTAGTAAAATCATAAGTATCCCCTCGGGCAAAAATGTTCATAATCAGCCCCTCGGGCATGCCTCACAGTCACTCATAATCAGCCCCTCGGGCATACCTCACCAGCACTCGTAATAAGTCCCTCAACACCTCACAGTCACTCATCACCTCACAGTCACTCATGCCTCCCAATCACTGGTCACTCGGCACTCTGTGCGCTCACTTGGGGTGTGTACAGGCTCCGAAGGGGTTCCTACAGCCCAAGCGCTATAAACAGGCCAAATCATGGCATCAATCACTCTCAGGCACTCGACCTCTCTCTTATCATAACATCCTCACAACATTGGCCCTCGGCCTCACTCAATCAGACACTCTCAGCACGCTACTCGAGCCATAAACAAAATGGGGTTCTCGACCCAAAATAGTATTTCATTTCAAGAAATAATATCAACAAACTATGAGTGTCAAAAAAATTTAGCAAGAAAGACTGAGTGCAAAATCATAGTTCCAAAGTGAGGAATATCAGTAAAATAGCCCCCAAGGGGTTAAACAGATCGGCACTAGGCCCCAAACATGGCTTACAGCCCAAGTATAACAAAAGATAGTAATACTATAAACATATGCTTTAAAAGCAGTTTCACAACTCAATAGTTGCCTAAAAAAGAACATATTTCCAAATTTTCAGTTCGTGCACGCCCCATACTTGTCATTCAGTGTGTGCGTCACTCCAAATCCGTGAAAGGATGTAAAGTCCGGAGTATCATACCCTCAAGACAGGATTTATAACCATTACTTACCTCTACCGGGCCACAACACTAGGCTGCAATGCTCTTTCCCTTCGAATTGGCTCTCGATTTCTCTGAATCTAGCCAAAACCAGTGTAACATCATCAATATATATCAAAGGAACTCAACCCAATCAAAAACTATCAAATTATACAAGAATCTCGAAATTCGGCCAAACTCGAGCCCCGAGCCCATGTCTCGAAATTGGATAATTTTTGCATCATTAGAATCCTCTTCCTCCCACAATTCTATAAATAACAAGAACACTAAAATCGGACCACAATTGCCCACTCAAATCCTCAAAAGAAGAATCAATTTCCCATGCACCCCTTCTTCCCCAATTTGGGTTTAATTCCAGCAAATTCTATGGTTTAATCACTTAGAAATCAACATATAAATGAGTTATGAAGTTAAAAACCTTACCTCCAGGTAATTCCCTTCAATTCCCTCTAAATCCTCTCAAAAGTGCTCCCAACTCGTCAACAATGGAGGAAAATATGAGCCAATTTCGCACAACAGGCCTTTTAAAACATTCTGCCCAGCTATAAAATTTCCTTCACTGTGATCGCGAACCTTGGCACGCGACGCGATGCACAGACCAACCAACCAATGCGATCACATACCAATACATGTGATCGTATACAACAATTCTCCACCCCACACACGCGCCTCAAAATACTCTACGCGATCGCAGAACCACCCATGCGATCGCACTGCCTATCATGCCCAACATATGCAATCACAATCCTAACCACACGATCGCATAGAACAAAATGCCTGCCCCACTATTTTACTCTACGCGATCTCATACATCACGCGATCTCGTAAAAGGAAACCAGAACCTCACACCAGCAGAAATCTGCCCAGTTTTCAAGCGAAAAATTGGTCCGTTAATCACTCGAAACACACCCGAGGCCCTCGGGACCTCAACCAAACATACCAACATATCCCATAACATCATTCAAACTTATTCAAGCCTTCGAAACACCAAAAACAATGCAACAACACCTAAATCGCATCAAATTCAAGCCTATGAACTTCGAAACTTCCAAATTTCGCCAACTACGCCTAAACCAACCAAAACACCTCTGATTGACCTGAAATTTTGCAAAAATAACCAAAATGACATTACGAACCTGCTCCAACTTTCGGAATCCCATTCCGACCCCAATAGCCTATTTTCCACTGCCGACCGGAAATAACCAAAAACTAACTTTCGCGAATTCAAGCCTAATTCTACACCGGACATCAAAACTTCATTCCGAACACACTCCTAAGTCCCAAATCACCTAACAAAGCTATAGAACCATAAAATTTGCATTCTGAGATCGTTCACCAATAGGTCAACTCTTAGTTGTCTTCCTCAACTATTAGGCTACTTTAAAAGACTAAATTCCTAAATTCTCACCATAACCACTTTGGACCCAAACCAATTGACCCAACACAACAACAACAGGCTAGCAATTTATAACAAATGCAGAAATGGGGAAAACGGGGTAAATCTCACGGAACGACCGGCCCGGTCGTTACAGACATATTCGTCATTTTATGTTTATATTGTTATATTTATTATGTATACTTTATGTTTATATTTGTTTTGTTAATTTTTTTTACATGTAAATATTTTATATTCATTACACGGGTGGATTCTCACGGTAAAGAAGTAGAACATTTTAAGAAGAAAAAACAAAGTTACCTAGACCAAATCAGCTTCCTCCACATGTACCAAATATGAACCCTCCTGCTATGCCTCCCCGTCCTTCCATGCTAGCTTCATAGTCATCTGAATTTTTCAAATTCCCTCCCCCATCTAGCTCGCTTCAGTATTATTCCATGCCTTCTCATGGTGGCTCAGATTCAACCACCATTAATTTTACTACCCACGCCTCATTTCCCAACTTCTTTCCCGCATGATCCTGCTAGTCAATTTGGTGGCTCGCCACCGATTCCATCCCCGAGCCATCATAGTAGCCAACATGGTGGTTTATCTTTTGTACCTCATACATCTCCCACTCAATTATCATCTCCATCATCATCCACTCCAAGTATATCTAACTTGGATATTGGAGGCTCTCATGCAGCTGCATCCCCATCTACCAGTACTTCTACAGTTGCTAGTACCGTGAGACAGTGTACTGGAGGGATTGTACAGTATGATCATCTTCATCGACTGATTATCGTTCACCATGGAGACAAGTTAGTTTTCCTTAAATTTTCTTTTAAAATCTTTCAATAAAATTTTGGCATATAATGAATTTAATGACATTTTTTATATGTTAAATTAAATGAGTGTTTTAGCCATCCTTTTAGGCCGCGCATATGGTGATGGAATCTATGAAGCCACTTTTTCATGAGTCATGGAATTCATGGAGACAGATACCATACCAGATCAAAATGAATATGTGACAACAATTTTAAAGTAAGAATAAATTAATTTTTATTAAGACTTATCCTTATTCGTCTAATATTATTTATTCAATTTTGCAGGTGTAACGACCCGACCGGTCATTTCGTGAGATTAGCCCATGTTTCCCTTATTTCTGTTTCATCATATGTTTCTTAGCATTTTATGTTGTGTTGGGTCGGTTGGTTCGGGTTCGGAGTGGTCGTGGTGAGAACAGAGACACTTAGTCTCTTAAATTAGCTTAATAGTTGAAAATTGGTAAACGACCCCAAAATGCGGATTTTATGGCTCGTATAGCTTCGTTAGGTGATTTGGGACTTAGGAGTGTGTTCGGAACGAAGTTTTGATGCCCAGTGTAGAATTAGGTTTGAATTGGTGAAAGTTAGTTTTTGGTGATTTTCGGTCGGCAGTGGAAAATAGACTATAGGGGTCGGAATGGAATTCCGACAGTTAGAGCAGGTTTGTAATGTCATTTTGGATATGTGTGCAAATTTTTAGGTCAATCGGATGTGTTTTGGTTGGTTTCGGCATCATTGGCGAAATTTAGGAGTTTAAAAGTTCATAGGCTTGAATTTGATGTAATTTTGGTGTTTTTGTGTTGTTTTTGGTGTTTCGAAGGCTCGACTAAGTTTGAATGATGTTATGGGATGTGTTGGTATGTTTGGTTGGGGCCCCGAGGGGCTGGGGATTGATTTCGGATGGCTAACATAGGGTTAGACTTAAGAATTTGCAGCAAAATAACTGCTGGTGCGACTTACTGGTATGGCCGCACCTGTGGATGGGGAGCCACAGGTGCGAAGGTCCATGCGCAGGTGAGAAAAGAGGCCAGCCGGGAGGAAACCACAGGTGCGAAGCAAGGGCCGCACCTGCGAAGCCACATGTGCGAGAATTAGACTGTTAGTGGGATTTCGCAGGTACACACCTGGGATCGCAGGTGCGAATTAACCGGGCAGAACAGTATAAATAGGTGCCTCCGCGAATAGTTTTTCATTTCTTCCATTGTTGCATGCGGGTCAAACTTGTTTGAGAGAAAATTGAAGGGGGAATTCGAAGGTCTTCAGTGGAGGTAAGTTCCCGGATAATAAAACTCGTTTCTATGTTATTTTGTACGGATTAGGCTTGTAATTAGAAGAATTAAAGTGGAAAAAGTTGGGGAAAATGGGAAATTCTTTTGGTAATTTGAGTGGGAAATGATGGTCCGATTGTGGAGTTTTTGGTATGTATAGAATCGTGGGAGGATGAGGATTCTAGTGATATAATTTTTATTGAATTCCGAGACATGGGACCGGGGCTCGGATTTGGCCGAATTTTGAGAATTGTGTTAAAATTTATATCTTTCGATTGGGTTTTGTTCCTTTAGCGTATATTAATGATGTTAATCTGATTTTGGTTAGATTCTGAGCATTTGGGAGCCTATTCGAGGGGCAAGCACATCGCGGAGTAGCTTTTGGGCTGTTTTGAGGTAAGTAACGATTGTAACTCTAAACCTAAGGGTATGACACCCTGTTATTTGATATTGTGTTGATAAATGAGGTGACGCACACGCTAGGTGACTAGCGTGAGGGCGTGCACCTATAGGGATTGTGACTTGGTCTGTCCCGTAGCAACTATTAAGCCGCGTATTCGATTTGAAACCTTAAGACATCCTGTCTTTTAGAAGTTTATACTTGTTATGGGATGTGAGCCATGTTTGGGGACTTGCGCCGACCTGTTTAGACCGTTAGGGGTATTTTCCATGTTGGGGCCTTGAGCGGACCTGTTTAGACCCTCGGGTGGTGGGGGGGAGGTACCTTTACACTATTCTACCACTATCATGATAAAACATGTGTGAACTCACCTAATGTTGTTATTTTCGTTGTTATCACACTGCTTTGAAAAGTCTGAAAAGTATTTTGGGCTGAGTCCTGTGAGTTGAGATGAATTGCCCAAGTGTCTTGTAAGGGTGATCGAGTCAGGCCGAGAGCCGAGTATGTGAGGATAGCTATGGATCGGGCTGCCCACCGCTACAGTATATATATGTTAGGCCGAGCGTCGAGTATGTGAGGATAGTAGGGGACGGGCTGCACGCCGCAACAATATATATGTTATATATTATATGTGGGTCAGGTTGTACACCGCATCAATAGAGATTATATATATATGGGGATTGGGATGCACGTCGCAACAATATATATATGTTATATATGGATTGGGTTGCACGCCACCGCAATATACATATTTGATCGGGCTGAACGCCGCAACAGATATAGCGCTTGGGCTGAAGGAAACCCTCTGGGAGTCTGTACACCCCAGTGAGCGCAGCCGACTATTATATGGATCGGGCTGCACACCGTAGAGTATGTTATATATATGGATCGGGTTGCACACTGAAGCAGTATATATATATATATATATATATATATATATATATATATATATATATATATATATATA
>ML373432.1:1512-13242 GCA_005239525.1 Nicotiana knightiana | reverse complement strand
ACTGAAAGGTAAGCTAGGCTCCCCAAACTCTCGGCTCTGCGACTCAAGGCATCGGCCACTACATTGGCCTTTCCCGGGTGATACAAAATAGTTAATTCATAGTCTTTAAGAAGCTCTAACCATCTCCTTTGACGCAAATTCAAGTCCTTCTGCCTTAGCAGATACTGCAAGCTACAATGATCAGTGAAGATCTCACACTGCACCCCATACAAGTAA
The DNA here is from genome assembly GCA_005239525.1 of Nicotiana knightiana. Classification (NCBI taxonomy): domain Eukaryota; kingdom Viridiplantae; phylum Streptophyta; class Magnoliopsida; order Solanales; family Solanaceae; genus Nicotiana; species Nicotiana knightiana. The sequence goes on along the minus strand of ML373432.1, from coordinate 13,026 downwards.
TGCCGCCAAATCTTGAAGGCATGAACGATGGTAGCTAACTCAAGATCGTACACTGGATAATTCTTCTCGTGCACCTTCAACTGTTTGGATGCGTAGGCAATCACCCTACCGTCCTGCATCAAAACAGCTCCCAATCCAACTCTAGAAGCATCACAATAGACTGTGTAAGAACCCGAACCTATATGCAATACCAATATTGGAGTTGTAGTCAACGCTGACTTGAGCTTCTGAAAGCTCTCCTCGCACTCATCGGACCACCTGAATGGAGCACCCTTCTAGGTCAATCTGGTCAACGGTGAAGCAACAGAAGAAAATCCCTCCACAAAGCGACTGTAATAACCCGCCAAACCCAAGAAACTCCTAATATCCATAGCTGAGGACGGTCTAGGCCAACTCTGCACCGCCTTTATCTTCTTCGGGTCCACCTGAATACCCTCACTAGACACTATGTGACCCAAGAAATCTACCGAACCAAGCCAAAACTCACATTTAGAGAACTTTGCATAAAGCTTTTCCTCCCTCAATCTCTGCAACACAACCCTCAAATGTTGAGCGTGCTCCTCCTGGCTACGAGAGTACACCAGGATGTCATCAATGAACACAATAGCGAATGAATCAAGGTAAGGCTGAAACACGATGTTCATAAAATGCATGAACGCGGCTGGGCATTGGTCAACCCAAAAGACATAACCAGAAACTCATAGTGGCCATATCTGGTCCGAAATGCAGTCTTCGGAATATCAGAATCCCGAATCTTCAACTGATGGTACCCAGACCTCAAGTCGATCTTGGAGAACACTCTAGCTCCCTGAAGCTGATTAAACAAGTGATCAATACGGGGCAAAGGGTACCGGTTCTTCACCGTAACCTTGTTCACTGCCTATAGTCAATGCACATACGCATGGATCCATCCTTATTCTTTATGAACAACACCGGTGCACCCCAAGGCGACACACTAGGCTGAATGAACCCCTTATCTAGGAGTTCCTGAAGTTGTTCCTTCAATTCTGCTGGGGCCATGCGGTAAGGAGGAATAGAGATAGGCTGGGTCTCATGCAATTGGTCGATACCAAAATCAATGTCCCTGTCAGGTGGCATGCCTGGCAGGTCTGCTGGGAAAATGTCCGGGAACTCACGGACCACGGGAATAGAATCAATGGAAGGAGTCTCACTAACAACATCCATCACAAAGGCCAGATAAGACTCACACCTCCCAATCATACGATGAGCCTTCAGAAAGGAAATCACCCGGCTAGGCACGTACTCCACCGAACCTCTCCACTCAATCCTCGGCAATCAGGGCATCGCTAAGGTCACGATCTTGGCGTGACAGTCGAGAATCGCATGGTATGGAGATAGCCAATCCATGCCTAAAATCACATCAAAGTCAACCATGCTAAGTAATAATAGATCTGCCCGGGTCTCCCGACCCACAATAGATATAATACAAGACCGGCACACCCGATCTACCACAACAGTATCCCCCACTGGAGTCGACACATGAACAACTGAAAATAAGGACTCACAGGGTGTATCCAAGAAATGTGCAAAGTATGAAGAAACATATGAATACGTAGAACCAGGATCAAATAATATTGCAATATCTTGGTGACAGACTGAGATAATACTTGTAATCACTGTATCTGAAGCTATGGCATCTGGTTTGCCCGAAAGTGCATAGAAACAGGCCTGCCCTCCACCTGACCGACCTCCCCCTCTAGGGCAGCCCCTGCTTGACTAACCTCCACCCATGGCTGCCTGAGCGGGTGGTGTAGAAACTGGTGCTGAAGCTGGAGGCTAGTTCCTGTGCTGAAATGAACTACCAGAAAGGCGGAGACAATACCTCTTGATGTGACCCGGATCCCAACACTCGAAACAACCTCTACCAGCAATTGGTGATGGGGACTGAAGGGAACCCTTGGGACCAGGGTAGTTGGTAGAAAAAACATGAGCTGAGGAACCCTGAACTGATGGTGGCCGAGATGAGCTCTGGGCTGGAAGTGCACTGAATGAGGAACGGTCCGGATGAGAGATACGGGGACCGTGTCCTGATGAAGCACCACTGTAAGTTGGACGAGCTGGCGGAGGAGGCCTGAATGGTCTACCTCTGTTGTGACGAAACTGACCTCTTGAGTGATCACCACTATAATTACCAGAACCTCGAGGCCTCTTGGCCTTTCTCTCAACACGCTCCTGGCGGCGCACTGACTCAATCTCCCTGGCTATGTCAACTACCTCCTCAAAAGAAGCACCGGATACCCTCTCCCTGGTTAGAAAAACACGTAGCTGGTAAGCAAGACCATCAACAAATCTCCGAATCCTCTCCCTATCTTTGGGAACTAGCCAGATGGCATGACAGGCTAACTTAGAGAACCTCATCTCATACTGCGTCATGATCATGTCTCCCTGACGCAACTGCTCGAACCCTCTGCGCAGCTCCTCTCTGCGAGACTGTGGTATATACTTCTCCAGAAAGAGAATGGAGAACTGGTGCCATGTAAGGGGCGCTGCATCAGCGGGTCTACGCCTCTCATAGGCCTCCCACCAAGCAAGTGCAGCTCCTGAAAACTAGAATGTAGTGAATGGAACCCCACTGGCCTCTAATATCCCTGCAGTACGTAGTATCCTCTAACACTTGTCCAAGAAGGCCTGGGCATCCTCGCCCTCTGTACCCCTAAAAGTCGGAGGCTGGAGTCTGATGAACCTCTCCACCCTACACTGCTCATCATCAGCTAAAGCTGGGACCACATAATCCTGTACCGGAGCAATCTGCTGCACTGGGGCTGCCCCAGGTGTCTGAAGTCCCTGGGTGACCTGCTCAGGTGTCTGGGCAGCTGGAGTCTAGATGCCTCCCCCAGCCTGAGAAGTAGTAGCAGTAGTGGACATAGAGACGACCTGTGCCAAGCTGGTGCACACCGGGCTAGGGTCTCCTGAAAACCCGGAATCACAATGGGCACTGCTGGTGCCTGAGTCTGCCCCGCTGGAATCTCAGCTGCGGGGACCTGCTCTTGAGTAATGGGAGGGTCCACAGGTGCTGCCCCGGCTGCTGTGCGGGCTGCACCCCTCCCTCTGCCACGGCCTCGACCACGGCCTCGACCTCGACCTCGGGCTGGTCCTGCTGGGATCTGGTCACCACTATCATTAGCACGAGTCCTCACCATCTGTGAGATAATGAAAACACCAGAAGTTTAGTTTCAGAGTTCAATAGAGTCGCACGACAGAATTCAAAGAATGTGAGATTTTTCCTAAAGGTTCTGTAGCCTCTCGAAGATAAGTACAGACGTCTCCGTACCGATCCGCAAGACTCTACTAAACCTGCTCATGACTGGTGAGACCTATTTAACCTAGTGCTCTGATATCAACTTGTCATGACCCATTTTCGGAGTCGTGATGGCACCTGTCGTGGAACCAGGCAAGAACCCATTTTATCTAACTAAATGCAATTTCCCATAAAATGCCCCTTTTAACAAATTCTGAAGTCAATAATAACAATAATAATAATAATAATAACAATAATAATAATAATAATAATAATAATAATAATAATAATAATAATAATAAATCCAATACTTTTGGGAAAACCAGTTTATGAGATTCAAAAGACTAAATCCTACAAATCCCGGATCCAGTGTCACACAGTCATGAGCTTCTAATACTTAATACAATCAAAAGAAATGACTAACATAGTCTGAAAATAAATACGACAGTTAGAAAGGAAAGGGAAGACGAGATCACGGTCGCCAACTGCTACCTCGTCAACTCTGATGAAACTTCTGTGCTCCCTGACCCGAGCTAATCTCCGTTGTACCTGTATCTGCACACAGGGTGCAGGGGGTAACGTGAGTACACCAACTCAGTAGTAACGAAACCAAACTGCGGGCTGAGAGGTAGTGAGGGACTAGACCTCCGATAATTCAAACATCAGTATATAAATGGGACATGACAGTAATATATCGGGAAATAAACACAATGTATCAAGATATGCCTGTAACTCTGCATACTATCATGACTGCATATAGAACCATGAATGATGTGTACTCATTAATCAAGCTCTCACAAGATGGTCCACTCAGTACTAGAATATGGCCTTCAGGCCCAGGGAAGTCCATCCCGGATATTACATGATCACAAGTGACACAATCACCAAGTACTGAGGAAAAAGGCCAATCTAGCCCTCCACGGAGAAATCCATCTCCGAAACAGAATACTCGGACAAATCCATGCCCATAGAAATCCATCCCTCAATATTTGTGCGCTCACTGGGGGTGTATAGACTCCGGAGGGGCTCCTTTCAGCCCAAGCGCTATATCAAGCCAACGAAGGCATGATTTCAGAATCGCTGCGGTGTGCAATCCGACCTCATAACTGTCTAAAAACCAGGCTCCAAGCCTCACTCAGTCAGTACCTTCCAGTCTCACTCACAATGCTCTAACATATGAAAATCAACTCAAAACAATGATAATATAGAATAAACTAGCAACTTATGAGACTGAGGCAAGAAACATATACTATAACATGACTGAGTACATGAAAGCAATAATCACAGATAGAGACAACAATAATCGACCATTCTGGTCTAAACACATCGGCGTGAAGCCTTAACATTTATACTTAGCATAATCGTTCAAGGTAATTACCACCTTCACAGTAAAATATAAATCTGAGATAACCGGTAGACAATTCCATGGGATGGGTCAGGCTACAAATATTCGGTAAACACCCGCATGCCCGTCACTTGGCAAGTGCGTCACCTTAATTAACAACAAATATCAAATAGATTGGGGTTTCGAACCCTCAGTTCCAAGTTTGGAAGCGATACTTACCTCAAAACTGGCTAATACACTACTGCGCAATGCCCTTGCCTCTAAATTCAGCCTCCAAGTGCTCCAAATCTACCAACAATCATATGTGTATCATTATAATATGCTAGGGAACTAATCCCAATCGAAATGTATAAAAAATACTCAAAAATCCCGAAGTTGTTCAAACCCTACCTCCGGGCCCACTTTTCTTCGTCATCTCACGAGTCCGTACATATAAAAAACACCAAAATCGGAGTTCGTTTGACCCCTCAAATCGACCCTTAAAGGTCTCAAAATCTCAAGCCCAAAAATCTAATTTTTCTACTGATTTTTCCATGAATTTACACTGATTTTATGTTCTATAATCATCCATGATCGAGTTTTAATAATCAAAACACTAACCTCTATGAAGAACAAGTATCTCCCTCTTCAAAATTCGTCCCCAAAGCTCTTTTCCGTACAACAATGGTGTAAAATAAGGTTTAAGTCGCGAAAGAGTTTATTTAAATATGCCCAATGATTTCTTCACCGCGATCGCGGACTCCCTGTCACGATCGTGTATCACCACTCTTCAACCCCACGCAATGGAAGCTCCCCTCACGCGATCTTGAAGACCAATCGGCCTTGCCCCCACGCGCTTGCTTTATCCCTACGTGATCGCAACACGCCCCACGCGATCGCACTGCTCAACCTGCTCAACCTCTGCGATCGCGAACTCACCTATGCGATCGCAGAGAGTAAAATTATTCCCCTCAAAATTTGAACTACGCGATCGCGACTCTCCCTACACGATCGCAGTGAAGGAAAACCTGCTGCACAAAAACCAGAAAACCAGCAATTCATCTAAGTCCAAAAATGTCGTTAACCAACCGAAATCAATCTGAGCCCCTCGGGACCCCAACCAAATTTACCAACACATCCCATAACATCATTCAAACTTATTTGCACTCTCAAAACATCAAAACTAACATCAAAATACCAAATCTACATTGGATTCAAGCCTAATAACTTTGAAATTTCTAAAATCTTCCAACAATGCCGAAACTACCCAAAACAACTCCGATTAACCTGAAATTTTGCAGACACATCCAAAATGGCATTACGAACATGTTCCAACTATCGGAATTCCATTCTGACCCGATATCCTATTTTCCACTGCCATCCGAAAAGCGCCAAAAACTAACTTTCGCCAATTCAAGCCTAATTCTACACCAGACATCACAAAAATATTCCGAACACACTCCTAAGTCAAATCACCTAATGAAGCTATCCGAGCCATAAAATTAGTATTCCAAGGTCGTTTCCCAATAAGTCAACTCTCAGTTGACTTTTCTCATTTTAAGGCTATTCTTAAGGACTAAGTGACTGAATTCTCATATAACCATTCCGATTTCAAGCCTATCAACTCTAACACATCAATAATAGAATAACCAATCTATAACAAGTCAATAAAAATAATTATAATGCAGGTTTTTACGTAACGGCAGACCGGCTCGTTCAAGAATTCGCTTGTGACAAAGTTATCTTAACATCTTCACATTCATCTACATCTACAATTCATATGTAATATTAAATATTAAGAATAATTAAGTTTAAAAACTAATAATATTCAAATTCATATAAAACAAATATTACTAGTTTGAGTTTGAGAAAAGTCGTGCAGTCAATTTCGAGTAGTAACAAGTGTTTGGACATTTTCATGATGGATGAAACTTCTGTACTTGGTATAAACACGCCCACCAATGCTAAATGTTGATTCTGATGCTACAGTGTCATATACTTTTTGAATATTTTAAATAAATAACTTTATTAGGCCCAAGGCCGGCCCAACACAGCCTCAGTCAAATCTCACGGGCAACGGACTTACTCACGCCAGGCTTAAAAGCCTCATTTTAAATGAGCTTAAAATATTCTAGTCCAACCCTATTAAATCACAGATTAGGCTGGGATAACCCGATCTAATATGCCAAGCCTATATTGACGGCTCTAACATTCATGTTACCAACTTACCGTAAGAGTTATTTAGCCACACATAACCCTAACAGTAATTTTAAAAATACCCAAAACAACTTAGGAATCGAAAATAGAAATGAAAGAAAAGAACTCTAGATGTGAATCTGAACTCAAGATCTTGTGCCCAAGCCTTTAATTGCTTCTTCCTATTCGTTTTCATTTTCCATTTCATTCAATTAGCTTCCAACATCACAAAGTTCACTAATTAAGCATAGTTGGGCGTATTTCACATTAAAAACACTCAAAGGACGGTAAAAATGAGGATCAATATGCAAATTAAAAATAATTAAATATGCCCAGCACCGATCTTCCAAAAAAAATATATCAGTTTGTAGTTTTTTTCCCGAATTAAATATATGCCATTTGTTTTTAAACTTTGAGTAAATGATGTGAAATCTCACTCCAAGTTAATCAAATATACTATGGACTTAAGATTGAACGTAATTAATTTTGTTATGTTGCATCGGAAAAGCGATCATAATTACTACCTATGCGGTAGTGTGGTCGATTGACTTCTCGAATTAACCTTGTATAGGTCAAAATCTGCCCTAAAATATTTAGGGCTATATAACATTAAGGAATATGGTCGTGGTCGAGGTCAACGATGGTCGATATATCAAAATCTGCCCTGTAACTTCTAGTTTTCAAAATGGGATGTTAAAGAGAATATTCTAGTGGATATTCTTTACATTTGTACTATTAGGATATGTCTCATATATATAGGAAAAAAATAGTGATGTAGAGGAGGTGATATTCATTTTGTAGGAACACATTTTGAGAAAAAGATTCCCTCTCTCTTACCAAGAGACAAACAGCACCTTTTTGTCAAGATTCTTGTCCACATTATTCCATACTTCCCATCAGATCCGAGGATAATTCGAACATTCAAGGATTTGTCTGCCATTCACCATTGTCAAAAGGAATAATATCTATCTTCTCCTGTATTGGGTGAATCTTTTCTTTATTTACCTAAATGCCATTTATTATTGTTCATTGCTATTTATTGCTCATTTATTATTCACGCTATTTGGGATGATTGTCACACACTATTATTATTCTTCTACCAGATCTGTTCAACATGAATCACGCTTTCATAGCTCGCGTCTAGAAATATTATTGTTAATTAGGTTTAACTCATTAATACATAGATTTAATTATTTGAAACAAGGATCACTCTTTTGTGTCAAACAATTTGGCGCTCTCTGTGGAGATTTTCTTGTTAAATTTTTAGTTTCTTCTAGATCTATCACTGACGCGGATTCCAAAAGCAAAAAAGAAAAAAACACAAGATCTCATTTCTTTGTGCGCACAAATCCCAACACGACGTAATAGGGATGAAAGGGCGAGGATAATCAACGACCTCCCAACTAACCTCATGAACGTCATCAATTAAAGATGCAAAACAACAGTCGAAGGCGCAACGCCAAATGCCTCCCCGAGGAGAGATGGGCCACCGCCCCCTCATTGCAGCATCACAAAATCCCTCGGTAAGAGCCTCCATATATGTGGGGGAAAAGACGCCCCTAGCTGTAAAAAAGCTCCTCGAAGCATGGCTAACCGATGCGCTAACTGGCATCTTCAACAAGTCCGCCCAAGACGGGGCTGTAGAAAATGCAAGGATTTGCATTGTACAATAGACGAACGAGCAGTGTAACCAACTCCCTCCACCGCTAACGACATGTATTACTCACAACGTCAATGACGATGCATGTGATAACGCTCTTTCAACCATTTGAAAAGGATAGAGAAAATGGAGAACGAGAACAAGCTACTCCGAGTTCAAATGAAAGAACACCAGGAAAGGGTCGATAAAATATCCGGTGCCCACAAACTATTGCCGAAGAGAGATGCCGGCCGGTTCGCCGAGGAGCCATACAATGATGATGCAGCCCAGCATGCCATACCGAAAACCTTCAAAATGCCGCCCTACCTAAAAATATATGATGGCATGGCTGACCTTGAAGATTGTGTGACTCACTATGTCACCGTCGTGAAAGGAAATGACCTTGCCAAAGAACAAGTATCCTCTATTTTGTTGAAAAAAATCGGTGAAACCATCACAGGAGGAGCGTTGACATGGTATTCACAACTACCTGCACGCTCCATTGAAACTCTTGAAGAAATGGCCGACAAGTCCGTGATGGCCATGCTGGGGCCAAGAAAGCCGAGGCAAGAGTGAACGATATATTTGCTATTAAGCAATCTCCGGGAGAGAGACTACAGGACTTCCTCGCCTGTTTCAATTGAGTAAGGATGACCCTGCCGAACGTGTCAGAAGGGTGGCAGTCACAGCCTTCCAAAACGGGATGAGCAGGTACAGTTCGAGGGCGACTAGAAATCTATTGAGTCGACTGATGAAGTATCCCCCAACCACTTGGGGATGAAATACACAACGCATATTATGTCGAGGTCCGAGCAGACGAGGACGACCTCAATGGACCAACTCATCGACTGACCTCGGTGCAAGCCGAATCCAGAAAAGATCAACGAAATGATACCAGAAGGGACTTCGCAGCTCCACGACCCAACAGGGAAAGACATCAACCATATGTCAAAGTGGCTGTTGTGCCTTCCTCCCGCCACGAAGAAGGCCCACCCAGATCAAGGATAGGGACTCAGTGGAACGAAAGAGGTATGCCTCCTTTGTTTTTTTCTCACAACTTTTGTGTATCACCTACATAAATAGTCTATGCCTTAGAGAAGCTCGGACCAAAGGTGAAGTGGCCACAAGAGATGAGGTCAGACCCGAGTACCAGAAAATTGGATGCACTTTGCGAGTTCCATCAAGAACGAGAGCAAAAAATCGAAGATTACATCGCCCTAAGGCAGGAGGCCGTAAACATGTTACGACAAGGATACCTCAAAGAGTTTCTGAGCGACCGGGGAAGGACCAACTTTGCCAGAGGACGTGAACAACATCAAGGACCACCGCAACTGCTATCACCGACCCCCATTCTCCATATGATCATCGGTGGCGGTGAAGATGCTTCCATCAACAGCGTAAATTTCACCACTACCCACAAGCTCAAACGGTCAATAACCCCCGAACGGTACGACGAACTCAAAGAAAGTATCATCTTTGATAACTCAAATACCAATGATTTGGTTTTCCCTTGCTATGATGCCCTTGTTATTACTTTACGACTTTTAGATACCGATGTGAGACGCATTATGGTAGACGATGGAGTGGGGCGTGCATTATCCACCCTCGAGTACCTGCACAAATAAAACTAAAGGATAAGATAATGTCGTGTTGCATCAAGCTACATGGTTTTAACAATGCAGTCGAGCGAACATGAGGCGAAATCACACTCCCCGTTTTGGCCGGTGGCATCACTGTGGAGACCACATTCCACATCAAGGACCAAGATACAACATACAATGCCATAATAGGGCGACCATGGATACACACCATGAGGGCCATCCCCTCCAGCTTATACCATGTCATCAAATTCTCGACTCCCTAGGGGATATTCAACATAGAGGGGAACGATGCACGTCCCGAGAATGCTACCGCATCGCCCTAGACTGCACAATCTCTCAACAAGTGAAGGACAAAGAAAAAGAGGCAGAGTAATCAACTGGGTCGAAGTTGATATGTGATGATAGCGAAGACGTCATCAGAGACCTCGATTTGGTCGAAGTTGCGGAATCGACCACAGAAGACCTTGACCCTGTTCGATTGGGCACCAATGATCACAGAAAGAAAGCTTACATCAGCTGCAAACTTTAGGAACCAGGTAAATCCCATCAGTTCTTAACTGCTAACACATATTTGTTTGATTTCAGCTATGCAGATATGCCGGGTATCCCAAAGGAAATCGCCACGCACAAACTGAATGTCGACCCATTCCACCCCTCGGTGAAGCAGGTCACGCGTAAGTTCAAATCCGTAATTAATGACGTGGTACGGGAAGAAGTGGAAAAACTATTAGAAAATGGCTCCATCAGGGAGTCGAAGTATCCATAGTGGGTCGCCAACGTGGTGATGGTGAAAAAGTAGAATGGGAAATTGCTAATGTGCGTGGACTTCACATATTTGAACAAAGCATGCCCCAAAGATTTTTTTTCCATTACCCCATATCGACCAACCCAGCAACTCAATGGCTGCGCATGAATTACTGAGCTTATTGGATGCCTATTCAAGCTACAATCAAATCCTCACGGAAGAAGAAGATCAGGAGAAAGCCACATTCATCACCCATCAGGAGACATACTGCTACAGGGTTATGCCCTAGGGGCTGAAATACGCAGGGGCAACTTACCAAAGGTTGGTGACGAGGATGTTCAAAGACCAGCTCGGCAAAACAATGTAAGTGTATATAGACGACATGATAGTCAAGTCCAAGAGGAAAGAAGATCACATCGACCATCTAAGAGAGACCTTCGACATACTCAGACGATACAAAATAAAACTGAACCCCGAAAAATATGTGTTCGGTGTAGCCTCGGGAAAATTTCTGGGTTTTTCGTGGAATCGCTGTGAACAACTAATTTTTGACCACACCCAAATTCTATACTATTTTGATGTAAATATTAATTTTAGGTCTAATCTTAATATTTTAAATTTTTATCTTACTCTTAATAGGTTTTATTTAAGAAAATTAAAAACAACAAAAATATTCACATTCTTAGAATATAAGATTTGTTCCTATGTTTAAATAGAAGAAAATATATATATATATATATATATATATAT
>ML373430.1:61359-114908 GCA_005239525.1 Nicotiana knightiana | reverse complement strand
ATCTGGACTTAAAATCCTATATTACTTGTCGACCACGTACACTTGCGAGTGCATTGGGAAATCGACCAACACTGGACAAACATTCAATAAACAATTATAGTTTGTACATGCTAATTACATATTTTACAAGACATGATTAGACATGCTAAGAAAAGCAGTAAACAGGAACATGGATTGAGTTCATAACTAATGAACTAGTGCATGAATGAAGCACATAGGGTTTAGGTTTCAAAATATAATCAGAGACGTACCAGTTAAGGAAGAGAGCACAGAATGTGAAGCAGGTGGAGTTCAATATCTTTCCTTGGCTTATAGCCGGCTAGATTAGTGATTATCACAAGTAACAGAGAATAAAAGAGAGTTTGAATGTAAGTGTGTGTTATGAACTTTTGTTCATGTATAGAAGTGAGAATAGAGGAGAGTATATATAGCTGTTGAGGGCAGAGTAAAATAAGGTAAAGGAAATCAATAATCAGCAATTAGGGATCACAAAATCAATCAGACAAAGAGGTGCAACACAGTCATCCCTTAATTAAGGGCAATTAGCCAACGGTAATGACAGGAAGTAACTAAGGAAAGAGGTTCAAATCAGGCCAAATAATTGAGTAAATAATCAGGGTTCTAATTAAGAAAAGAATCATGTAAATGAATTAGTAAATATATAGGCAATCAAATGAGGTAAGAATGACTAATTATAGTCGTAAACAGGGAAATAGGCATGACTTAGGCATACAAATCAGAGAAAATCAATCAGCTAAATTTCAAAGTGAAAATGATTCAGAGAAAGAATATATCAACCCCCATAAATAAACTAAGTAAAATTTCATAAACACATAGGAATTAGCCGGAAAACTGGTTTGAACCCTAATAGAGATTAGTTAGGGCAAAAATCACAGAGTACTGGATTTGACAAAGGATAATTATGTAAGAAAAAAAATACATAGTGAATCAATACGACTGGTAACACTGAAAGACTCCAAGTCGAAGCAAAAAATTAGAAAATCAGAGTTTCACGTAAAATCGACTATGGCTTAGGCGACCTTAGAATAAATTAGTCAAGAACACTTAAGAAAAAATTATTAAGCATTTAAAAATAATAAAACCCTTTGAGAAAATGGCTTATGTTAAACCCTAGTTTAGGAAAAATGGGAAATCATTTGAAAACCAAAAAACTTTCAAGGAAATTATGTGAAATATGTTCAATCCGTCTCATATTTGTACATATCTAAGAAGATCGGTGATAAAAGTTAGGGTTTTAGAAAGAATAGTAGAGATGAGAACATAGGATTGGAAAATGATAGATCCGTAAGTAAAATAAGAGAAATTCTTACTCAAGGTCGAGCAAACAACCTGAAACAGGCGAGAAATAAAAATGAGCAAACAAGAACCGCCTAGGTCCTTTGAGATCCTTCTCAAGGATATAAGAGACGGTAAACCATAGAAAATAGGAGGCTGGTAGAGGCCTCAGGTGATGAAGAAACATCATGGAATAGAAGATTAAGTCGGTAAAGGCGGGGGAACTTAGGGTTTTGCTAAAGAGCGTTTGAGAGATAAATGGAAGGGGTGACGGTGGGGTGAGACGAGGGAAATGAGGGGTTTTAGAGGGTAGTCTTTAGGTTTAATTAAGGAAAGGAGTGATCTGGACCGTTGATAAAAAATGAACAACAGCCAGGATTTGTTAGGGTGTTGAGTCGGGTTAGGTAAGTCTTTGGGCCTGGGTTATTTGACTGGTTTATAAGGGTATTTGGGCTGAATTAATAAGGGTATTTGTCTAGATAATTAGGCTGGAATTTAAATGAAGAATGGCTATTTGTTAAATACCCAAAGTAATTAAATAAAATTTAATTAACTAATTACAAAGTGATTTTATGCATGGAATTTTTTTTAAAGTAATTATTTAGTATTTAAAAATACAATGGATTAATTTTTGGTTGAAATGATGCAATGCAGGGGTTATAATTGCAAAGTTATTGCAATTATAACTCAAAGGTGCCAATTTAGCCATTTATTAAATAATTTGGACTTAATAAGACAGTAAATATTAATATTAAATCAAGAAATATTTTGAAATCATTTGTGATGTAATTTTATGATTATTTATTATAAATAAAATACTGGGAAAATTTAAAAAAATGTAAAAAATTGTGGAAGAATACCAATTGATGCGAATGCATGGTTTTAAAGGCATATATGCAACTAAAAGAATTATTTTGGTAAAAATTGGGTATCAACACTAGTGTAGACCTTCTACTTCTCGATATGGTTATTTTTTATGTTATATTGGGTATGGATTGGTTGTCCCCTTATCACGCTATATTGGATTGTCACGTCAAGATGGTGACCTTAGCCTTGTCGGGGTTGCCTCGATTAGAGTGGAGAGGGACTCCTGGAAACTCTACCAGCATGGTTATCTCTTATATGAAGGCTCGGCGTATGGTCGAGAAGGGGTTTTTAGCCTATTTTGCTTATCTTCCTGATTCTAGTGCAGAGGTTCCTTCTATATATTTCGTGCCTATTGTTAGTGAGTTTCTAGAGGTATTTCCTGCAGACCTGCCGGGATGCCACCCGGAAGGGATATTGATTTGGCTCTGGGAACTCAGTCTATTTCCATTCTGTCATACCGTATGGCCCCGCGAGAGTTGAAAGAATTGAAACAATAATTTCAGGATTTGCTTAATAAGGGCTTCATTAGACCTAGTGTCTCGCCCTGGGGTGCACCAGTGTTGTTTGTGAAGAAGAAGGATGGATCGATGAGGATTTGCATAGGCTACCGACAGTTGAACAAGGTCACTATCAAAAACAAGTATCCATTACCGATGATTGATGATTTATTTGATTAGCTTTAGGGTTCCAAGGTGTTGTCGAAGATTGATTTGAGACTTGGCTACAATTTGTTGAGGATTAGGGCATCCCATGTCCCTAAGATAGCTTTTCGGACTTAGTACGTGCATTATGAGTTTTTAGTGATGTCTTTTGGGTTGGCAAATGCCACAGCAGCATTCATAGATTTGATGAACCGAGTGTTCAAGCCTTATTTAGACTCCATTGTGATTGTGTTTATTGACGATATCTTGATCTACACCTACTGTAGAGAGGAGCATGAGTAACATATCAGAGTTGTGCTTCATACTCTGAGAGACATTCAGTTGTATGCCAAGTTTTCAAAGTGCTATTTTTGGTTGGATTTAGTAACTTTCTTGGGGAATGTCGTAGCAGCTGAGGTCATTCAGGTAGGTCCTAAGAAGATTCAAGCAGTCCTAAACTATCCTAGAACCACTTCAGCTACGGAGATCGAGAAGTTCTTTGGCTTGGCTAGCTATTACCGTTGATTTATAGAGAGGTTTTCATCTATAGCAGCCCCGTTGGCAAGGTTGACCTCGAAGGGTGCCCCATTCAGATTATCACACGAGTGTGAGCCGAGCATTCAGAAGCTCAAGACTACTTTGACTACAACATCGGTGTTAGTGTTGTCCACAGGTTAAGGATCATGCACGATATATTGTGATGCCTCCTGTGTTGGGCTTGGTGTTGTATTGATACAGGAGGTAAGTATGATTACTTACGTGTCGCGATATTTGAAGGTTCATGAGAGGAATTACCCTGTCCGTGATTTAGGGTTGGCGGACATTGTTCATGCGTAGAATACTTGAAGGCATTATCTTTATGGCATGTCGTCTGAGGTTTTTACTGATCATCGGAGCCTTCAGTATTTGTTCAAGTAAAAGGATCTCAATTTTAGTCAGAGGAGGTGGTTGGAGCTATTTAAAGAGTATGATATAAACACCTAATACATCCTGGGAATGCCAATGTGGTGGCCGACGCATTGAGTAGGAAGGCATCGAGTATGGCCTGCCTTGCCTTCATTCCAGTCGATGAGAGATTGCTAGCATCATATGTTTAGACTTTGGCCAATCAGTTTGTGGGGTTGGATATTTCATAGCCCACCTATATTCTAGCTTTCACATTCTCTCGGTATTCCTTTGTTAAGTGTATTAGAGATTACCAGTATGACGACCCTTATTTGTTGATCCTTAGGGACACAGTGCAGCATGGTGGTACCAAACAGGTTATTTTGTTTTAGAGCACCGAGGGTTCGGATGAGTTTCAGACAGGCTACAGAGTGAATTGGACTTAGAAATTTTAGCTGGTGTGCATCAGACATGCAGGTCTGACAATTGCGAAGGACCAATCGCATTTCCAAGCTGTTGGCTGGGGGGGAGGGGGGTTCGCATTTGAGATCACCTTCATTTTGCATTTTCTAGCACATGTTCGCATTTGCGGAGACTGCAGGCCCAGGAAGCTTTTCGAATTTGCGAAGAAAATGTCGCATTTGTGGGCTTAGCATTTGCAAAGCCCAGGTTGCAAATACGATATCTGCAATGGAAGAAAATGAGACTTAGACGAGATTTTTGATTCATTTCCCAAATTTTCAAAACCTAAACCACAAGATGCGATTTTCCAAATAAATGTTCTTCCCCAAATCATTGGTAAGTGATCTTAAACTAATTTCTTTTCATATTTCACTACTTATTTCATAGGATTCAACCAAAAATCAAAGATTTTCATGGTGAAATTGAGGGTTTTTGGGTAGAAACTACGGATTTGATAAATTGGGGATTTAGACTTTAATTTAATGTTGGACTCCAAAACCAATTATATAACCGGGCTTGGGGTGAATTGGTAATTGGGTTTTGGTCCGAATTTCCGGTTTGGACCAAGCTATCCCGGTGTTGAATTTTGTTGACTTTTTAAAAAATGGCCTAAATTGAATTTTTATAATTGTGGGTTGTTCCTAAGGCTTTATTTGAATTGTTTTGTTGGTAATTTTCTAGATTCTATTGGTTCGTAGACTTGTTTGAAGGGAAAAGTTGTGATTAAGCTTTGAATTGGCCATTGGAGCGAGGTAAGTGTCGTGGTTAACCTTATGAGGGATTAGGACTTATTTGTCTATTTTCTACGTGTTTAGATGTTGGGTACCACATATAGGTGAGGTGACGAGTACCTATGCGTTGTTGTCGAGGTTTTAGCATGCATGTGGGTCTTATTCTTGTAAATGTTGCTTTCCTTGATCATATTATTCATGCTTAGACTAGTTAATAGTAATGTTGATCATTGTTATCATGTTTACGGATTTTGGTATTGATAGATGTTGAATCAAGTTGGGGTTGGTATTGTGGAATTGAATGTCGAACTAAGATTTTATCTTGTTATTTCTATCTCCCTAATGTTATTGTTCATCGTTTTTGTGAGGGAGAGTGTTAATGCACGAAGGGTGATGACATGGAATATTGCGAGTGTTAAGCACGAAGGGTGATGCCGCGCCATGTTAAGATAGTTAATGCACGAAGGTTGATGCCATGCCATTTCTATTATATTATGGTGAGGATGAGAGTAAAAGCACGAAGGGAGATGCCGTGCACTTTTCCTTTATTGTGTTCATTGATTCATGTAGGTTCATGGTATATTTATTGTTCAAGTTATCTTTCTGCTACAATTCTCCATCTCGTATTTCCCCCTTAGCATGCTCCTCCTACCGATATTACCTATTTAGTTCTTTACTATTACTTGTATATACACTGTTAAACTGTACAGTTTTGATTGTAGGTGTCTTGTCTTAGCCTCATCAGTACTTCATCGAGGTTAGGCTCGACACTTACCAGTACATGGGGTCAGTTATACTGATACTGCACTTTGCACTTTCTGTGCATATCTTGGCACCGGCTCTGGTTGATCGAGAGTTGGTTGTTGGACCTATTACCCGGAGACCCAAGGTAGATTTGTCGGCATTCACAGGCCTTGAAGTCCCCGTATATCATTTTTGTTTTACTGTTTCGTTCGTTCAAACAGGTGTACTTCTTCCAAATTTGTACTTGTAGTAAATTCTAGAAGACCCGAGAATACCAGATCAGGGTAGTGATAAATGATGAAGTTATAATATCCCACACTCTTTATAGCTTAATTACTGTTAATTACAGAATTGTTGCAGAATTGGTTTAATTATACTCTAACGTGGCTTGCCTAGCAAGTGGGAATTCCGGGTCGTGACATATCGGGACCCTGTGAATACATGAAGCGTTAGTAGTCTATGGAGGTGAACTCCTCCTACAATTGGGGCAGTCCCCCAAAATATGAAAAATATAACCACACTCAAAAGAATCTCTCATATGACATAACTGCTGAAACTTAATCGTGCCTGGTCGGCTGGACTGACGGATGAAAGCACTCCGTGCAGGAGGTGAAATAGACAGTGGCAGTGCATAATAGGAAACCAGAGGCCTAGAAGTAACTGTAGTAACATTAGAATTTGGAAGTGCTAAATGAACTGCACATCTCTCATAGCCTCTACCATGACAGGCTGTAACTAGGGCACGGGTACCACTATAAGTGGCAAAATATCGAGGCCTCCTTGCCACCCTATCCTCTGTCTCCCGGCCTCTCTTACTCTCCAATCTCTGAGTGATATCTGCCATATGCTAATATAGGGTATCAGTCTCCAACTGTGGAAACTAAGTCAAGTGCATGTTTGGACAACTCGCTAAACCTCACAACATACTCTGAGACGGTTACAGAAACTTGGTGCAACAACTCAAACTCCATGTGTATTACATACCGAAGGATCTGGGAACAAACTATCTCACGAACATCTATGAAAACTACAACCGTGGGAGTGAAGCTGTCGCGGTGGGGCTACCCTCTTCATAAGCTCGACCCCACCGGTATACTGTTCGTGACATCTAGAAAGTATTGAATGTAACCCCACTTATATCCGCTGTACCCATAGTACAGAGAATAAAATTGCACTTTTCTAGAAAACCATGTGTGTCCTCTGTAGTGAGGCCGCTGAAAGTAGGAGGGTGGTACTTGTTATACCTCTCGAGTCTAAGATGCTCCTTATCAGACGCTACCACCCTAACCTAGGGCTAATATAGGACAACCGAGTACACTAGTATAACCTCTGGTACCTAACCAACATGGACCCGCTTCTCTGGGGTAACGTATGCGGGAGTTTTTGCTCTTCTTCAAGCCTGAGATGTAGCTGGTGCAAGTGAAATCAACCCCGCCTGAGCTAGAGTATCAAACCTGCTGAAGAACTGGGCGAGAGTCTCCTGAATTCGAGGGTAGCAACAGGCCTCCCCCCCCCCCCCCAAACTTGCTATGGGTGGCTCCTCTGTCATAACTCGGACAGGTGCTCTAGTTGCACCACATGCCCATCGTCGGCTTATGCCCCGACCCTGGCCTCTCACAACTCTAGTAGGTGCCGCAAGTGTCTGATCATTGGATCCATCAGTGCGTGTCCTAACGATCTATGAGAGAACATAAAGATAATGTTTCAAAATTCAAAGTGAACAAATTCACACGATAAGGAGTTAAAGAAGTGATTTTTTCTTAATAGTTCCATAGCTTCTCAAAGATAAGTACAGACGTCTCCATACTGATCCGGGAGACTTTACTAAACCTGTTTGTGACTCGTAACACCTATGAACCAATAGATCTAATACTAACTTATCACGACCCCAATTTCCTTTCATAGGATGTCTTGATGGCACCTAGTGTCTAAGAGAAAGTATGCCTAACTTACATGTATAATTTAACTAATGTAATGATAAAATTATCAAATTAACCAACCACTATCGCAAAAAGGACTCTGCAACTCAACAGTACAAATTCCCAAAATCTAGTGATACAAAGTGACATGCTCTACAAGATTATACTGAACATCCCTATACAACATCATCTATAACAAAGAGAAAAATAAATAGAACAAGGTGAAAGGTAACTTCAAGCCATGCGGACGTCGGTATGTATACCGTGAAGTCTCCAAATTCGAGCTCGACTCACTAGTGCCTATGCTGATAAGAGGTACCTATATATGTACAAAAAAATATACAGAAGCATAGAATGAGTACACCACAACGGTACATATTAAGTATCAAGTCTAACCTCAGTAGAGTAGTGACGAGGTCAGGTCTAGAACCTACTGGAATAAATAAGAAAACTGAACAGGAATATGATAGTATGATAATGCAGAACAATGAAAATGATACTATGAATAAATATGACAAGAATAGGCATACTGAACTAAGGCAATTTAGACATCACAGAAGATAACACATAGCAAGAATGCCAATTAAAGCAATGCCAACAAAACACAAGTGTTATAAGTGAAATGTATCAACTAGAATTAGTACAGAGGTACCGCCTCGTAGTCTCATTTAAAAAATCAAATCACAACCTTTCCTTATATCACTGCGGAAGCCTTGCATTTAGATTTTGAAAATCCTTTTCCCGAAATAGCTACCCGCGTTTTAGCCCACCTTATCACACCACGTGGCTTGAAGTCGTTCCCCTACTAGAAACACGCGTATCAATCCCACCTTATCTCTCCTCATGAGTTTCAACCCCAAATCCTTATAACACTTCATGCGTATCAATACCACAACATAGCACAAATCACGCCTCACACGCCTAATACCACAATTTGCAACCTTGCCTTTACATGAATCACGACCTTTATAACTTTAACAAGACATGTAAAGACAATTAGCGGGGAAGATATATGATAAGTATTAATGATTTCAAGTAAAGCATGTGAAGGTAGGCTAATAGTGATGGATACAACATATTATGCCAACTTCAAAATGCATGAAAGGGATCTACAAAGCTAAAACCGGTCAATTACAACATTTAGCCCATGTACACACTCATCATCTTGCGTACATGGATTCAACATATCACAATTAAAAAAAAACAACACCAATACTAAGGGATACACCCCCCCCCCCCCACAAATTTAGGCAAGACAGTTACCTCAACACACGCAAATTCAATCCACTAGTAAGCCTTTTTCGCGATCATCCAACTCCGAACGGCTCGAATCTAGCCAAAACAACTTCATACAATGAATACAAACTATACGCAGCTAAAGGAGAAGAAAAAATTCAACTCAAAACTCAACCTCAAGGCCACATCTTGGAACCCGATCAAACTTACAAAATGCGAACACCCACTTGATAACGAGTCCAACCATACAAAAATTACTCAAATCTGACCTCAAATCACCATTTTAATCCCCGAAATTTAGTCCAAAATGTTTCACAATTATTCCCCGCATTTTCCAACTCAAATCATAGATTAGCGGACAAAAATAAAGATAAATTTATGTATAGTATCCAAATCCGGATTAGAATTATTTACCCTACTGATTTCCATGAAAATCCCTGAAAAAAAGCCACAAACGAGCTCTCTAGGTCCAAAAGATGGAAAATGAGATAAAACCCTCGACCCAAGCTTTTTCTACCCAGCGACATCCGCTTTTGTGGTCATATAGTCGCATCTTCCAAAAAATCCATTGTAGGTGCAGTTCCAACTTAGGTCTAGGAATTTCGCTTTTGTAGATAGAAATCGCATACCTAAGAGTGAGTCTTCTCCTGCAATTCCTGTCCACATCTACATCTGCGACCAATTTCCTCGCATCTGCGAGCAAGTAGATGCGGAGAGCACCTCAAATCTTCGATCACTGCTTTGTCCATATCCCCTCACTTTTGCGATCAACCTCATGCACCTTCGTGTCCGCACCTGCAACCAAAATATCCATAAGTGCTATAACAACATAACAATAGACCTTACCAATCTACTGGATTCCAAATTATTCCGAATTCAATGTGAATCACACCCGGGACATTCAGTCCTGTCCAAGTATACCAACAAGCTCAAAAACACATAATGGAACTACTCGAGGCGAAAAATCACATCAAATAACATCGATTCTACGAATAGCAACCCAATTCAATCCTATTAAAGAGTATGAACATCCGACATACAAAAAATGACGTCCATTCATACCAAAACAATTCAGATTGACCTCAAATTTTTCACATAAGTGATGGTATGATATATTCTCCTATTTTAGTCACTTACTGCACTGTAATTTACTGCACTTTAATTGAGTTTGAGCTTCAGTGGCTAGTGTTTTACCAATTATGTGTTTTATGCCATGTAGGAGTGATCCCGATTTGTGTAGATGTTATGGAATGAATTAAAGCTATTATTGAGCTTCGAAGATTGAGTAAATGCACAAGTATTAAGTTGGGACCATGTTCGGTGATCGACGAATGATAGTGATCTTAAAGAACGAAACAAAGAATCGAGCAGGATGCCACCCATGTGCGTGAGCATGCACTGGGCATGCATGTGAGGCAGAAAAATGTGAAAAGTTTGAGGCCATATGCGCGAGCACGCTCCTAGGTGAGTCCGCGCACGTCCAACTTCGGAAAGTGTCCTATTTCACGTACGAAAGGATGATTTCATTTAGGCCCGGCCCTACTTTGTATATATACATGGAAAGCTGTATTTTTATTAACTATTGACGCAACTATGACCTAAGGAAGCTAAGGAGAAGTTGGAGAGGCAAGAGCACAGGAAATCCATCACTCAATCCCATCTTAAGACAAGGGTTTGGATTGTTTTATATTATTCTTTACTTTAAACATATTTGTGATGAATTACTCTATATCTACGGAGTAGTTCTCTTTAGGGTTTGATGGATTTAGTGTATTGACATTTATTTGTGGGTTATAACTATTGTGCATGTATTGAATCGTTTGGATATTTAAATTATTACATCTATATTCACAAGTTCATGTAATAAACAGAGGCAGAACTTGTGATGCTTTTGTGTTATATTTTGTTGGGTAAGTTCGTTAATTTTTCTTAGTAATAGAAAGAGACTAGTTGAATGCTTGTAAAGATGTTTACCTAAAAGACCACTCCATTACGAATTCTACCATATATTTACCGAGCTTAATTTAGTTCATATTGTGAGGTTGAAACGTAATCGAGAGAAGAGTTTCTGGTGAATGTATGAACAATTAATTGAGTGAATTCGAGAGATTCACTTAACATTAGAAGTGAATTATCTAGAGTTAGTCCCAAACAGTTGTCTTGCACCTATCATATCAACCCTATTTTCTCTCATCGATATCTTTCCTTACTCATTACTTGCGTCAGTTGTCAGTAGCCAATAGTTAGACTCTTAGTAAATTTTGCGATAATCTAGCTACAAATTACGATAATAACTATTTAACTTCGATCCCTGTGGATACGGTATTATATTTAATATAATTGACAAGCATATTGTTGTGTTTTTTTTGCTCGTCAATAAGTCATTGACATGACATAATTATTAAAACTTTTAATCATAATTTGACCCTGATAACAATAAACTCAACTCTAGGTAAAACTTCTCAATCTTCGGCTTTCTAACTTTCGCTAATTCAAGCCAAAACAATCTACTGACCTCCAAATCAATATCTAGATATCCTACTAATTCTAAATTCACCACGTAGAGATGTTGGAATATCAAAACACGATTCCTGAGTCATCTACACAAAAGTCAAGCTCTGGTTAACCCTTTCAACTTAAGCCTCCAACTTAGGGACTATGTGTCCCATTTCACTCAGAAACTAACCCGGAACCAAAACCATATATCCCGGTAAGTCACTTAACAATAATATAATATAAAGGAAGAAATAAATAGATTAACGAAGCTAAAATACTTAAAACAACCGGTCAGGTCATTACAAATGGCATCGGTGAACTAGTTATGGATCCTAAGAACGTGGTTGAACTCAATCTTCGTGAGCTTCTTGCATAACTCTTTTACGAAGTACATTTATGAAAGTTTTTGAAATTTTTTGTAGACCACTCTCCTTGGAATTGATGTTTATATAGATCGGAATACCCTATGATCAAAGTTCTTTGATGTTCATCTTGACTGTCATTCTGATCCCAAGGATGCATGCTTCATATTCAGCCATATTATTAGTACAAGGGAATCTTATCTTTGTTGATATTGATAGTGTTGTTAGGATTTCGAAATTAAGACTGTCCCAATTCATACTCCTTTGAAGTTCGCTGCTCTGTTGAAAAACAATCTACATCCAGGGTATGACTCCACAATATCTTCACCGACGAACAATACTTCTTCGTCGGGAAAGTATGTAGTGAACGACTCATAATCCTTATCCACTAGATTCTATGTGAGGTGGTATGATAAAGCTTTTCCCTTAATAACATTTTCGGTTATGTAAACAACGTCAAATTTATTGAGGAGAGTTTTCCATTTAGCTAGCTTTCCGGTGACATCAACTTCTAAAAGATATACTTGAGCGGGTCGAGCCGAGATACCAAATGCGTAGTGTATGGTAATATATAGTTCCTTAATTCTGGGCAATCCATGTTAAATAATAGCAAGTGCACTTTACCAAAGTATATTTGGCCTCACATGGTGTGGATTTCTTAAGTACTAGATGGCCTGCTCCGTTCTCCCAGTTTCGTCATGCTGTCCCAACACACATCTGAAGACGTTATTCAAGACTAACAGATATAGTAACAATAATTGCCCGGGCTCGAGGGTAACCATCAGATGTGGACTTAACAAATATTTCTTAATTCAATTAAAGGCTTTCCGGCACACTTCTTTCAACTTAGTGGTAGCATCATTTTTCAACAGCTTCAAGTTAGGTTCACAAATTAATGTAGATTGGGCTATGAAGCGACTAATGTAATTCAATTACCCAAGAACTCTTGATAATTTTCTTTCTATTAGGTGGTGGAAACTCTTGAATGGCCTTGATTATACACGGGTTCAATTATGTCCCTTTTCTACTTATGATGAAGCGTAACAATTTTCCAACAGGGACTTCAAATGCGCATTTTTCCGAATTCAGTTTCAAGTTGTACCTTTGTAGGTGCTCGATATATTTCTTCAAATCGTCCAAATATTTTTTAAACTTTTCTAAGACTTGATGATGATTTCATCTACATATACCTCGATTTCTTTGTGAATCATGTTGTGAAAGAGAGTCTTCATGTCCCTCATGTAAGTGGCACCAGCATTCTTGAGGCCAAGCGGCATGACTCGGTAGCAACAAACTCCTCTAGGTTTGGTGAAGGCTGTATTTTCAGCATCTTTCTCGTGCATCAAGATCTGGTGGTATCCGGAAAAACAATCCACGAACGAATAAAGTTCATGCTTCGCGCAATTGTCGATAAGGATATGGATATTTGGCAAAGGGAAGTCATCATTCCGGCTACCGTTGATGAGATCTGGGTAATCCACACATATCCTGATCTTCCGGTCTTTCTTGGGTAGTGGGATGATATTTAAAAAATAATTGGAATAATTGGTGACCCTTACTACAATTGCCTTTATCCTCAAACTCAAGTCAGGCTTGATCTTTTTGGGTTTTTTCTTGATTTGCGTTCTGGCATGATCGGTAGGTAATCGATGCGAGACGATGTCAGCATTTAATCTAAGAATGTCATTATATGACCATACGAACACATCGATATATTGCTAGATGAGCTCAACCGGTTCTTCTTTCTTCTCTGCTTCTAGATATATGCTGATTCGGGTTTCTTTCACGTCTTCCTAGCTTCTGAGATTGACCAATTCTATTTTTTCAAGGTAGCTTTTTATTACTTTCCACCTGTTGGATCTGTTGTGTAAGATTGTCTGGCATCATACTCTCGTCTTATTCCTCGTAATATTGGTCATTTTTCTCGATGGTTTCGTTACATGTCACAATCACAGAATGTGGGTTTTTGTCGTTTTGATTATTGAAACTAAAATCTAAGTATAAATGAAGAGGTAAATAAAGTCGTAATATTATAAGAAAATTATTCTTTTTATTTCATCAAAGAGGAAATTCTAAGCATTCAGTAGAGGTAATTGAAGAAAAGGTATAAACAAGGTGCATGTTTCAATAGAGCGTGCACTTTTCAAAACAAAACTTTTACAATTCAACACTACCAAGACACCCGGCGAACCAAAGACGGGCTGGCGGTCCAATTCCGTAGATCCTCTCCTAGTTCAGTATTTTCTAATGGTCGGTGTATTGAGGTCAGCTTCTTAACAACATTTTTCAATCATAGTCACGAACAACCTTCCTATCCATCGATAATATAATCTTCTTGCGTTGAACTCTGGCTCGTACCCAAAACGTGACTTGGCACAAAAACCCTTTTCCCGGGGTTACCTTTACAAGTTTTCCCTATCAGTGGTCGGTACCCTATACCAACCCTTCCTTTTTGCCCATTTGGCTCAATTGGTTCTTTAATCCCATCTGATCTAGAGCCTGGCCCGGTTTCTGGTTAGTAACCATATTTCATCATCTCCCTCGTGGCCATATTTTCTTTATACACTGATTATATTCCCCTGATTTGCTTAGTTTCTTCTAATTCCATAGTCTGCATGATTTCTACTACATGGAAAGCAACTTCGTCTAGCTGTTCAATGAATTGTGTGCTCCAAATAAACTGATTGGCCCAATTCACCATAGATCATGATCTCTTGACAACCCCATTCAAATTTCATGCACTGGTGTAGGATGGATGGGACGGCCCCTGACATGTGTATCTAGGGACTTTCCAACAATAAGTTATATTAAAAGGAAATATCCATCACTTGAAACAATATGGGAAATTCAACTGGTCCGATATGCAAAGCCAAGTAAATTTCTCCCATGACATCCTTCTGCGAACAATCAAAAGCCCCTACCCTCACATGACTTTCCTTAACATCCCTTAGGTGGATACCCAACTCTCGCAAAGAAGAGAGCGGGTAGATGTTAAATCTCGATCCTCCATCAACCAATGGAGAGGGCATATTTGCTTTGACTATTTTTCTATTAATTGCATCCATCACTTCACTGGTGGTATTTTTTGACACACATACTCACTTAGTACTCTCATCAGGGAATCCTTATGACTATCGAAACAAATCAGTATGTCAATGATTGATATTTGCACCCTAGTTTTCTTCAATTTTTCCTTCAGGGAGTATTCTTTAGTCGACATTCTCTTCAAAAATTCCGCCGCCTTGGGCTCTACTATATTTCTTCTTTGAATTTGCTCTCTTCCTAAATTCCCTCGATTTTCATCCTTAGGAGCATAAACAACTCCCTGACCTAGTCATATCGTGGGTTATCGCAGAACCTGTCATCTTGGATTTCCCCTTTTGTTGATATGTTCATGGGACAATTTTTTATTCCCGACCCTCTTCGACCCTGTAGCATTGAAAGGTTGTCTCTTATAAGTTTGAACTATAACCATAAGTATCCATTGTATTGTGATCATCATATTCCTTTGAGGTTAGATCCTTGCGGCCTCTGCATTTCCTATTGTTACAATGGTTCCTTTTACATCATATTCTTCATATGAAGTTATCATGTTGATCCCCTGATTCCCATGTTTCTGCAGCGGACTACAATTAACATTAGGTAGACCCGGAGTGCACTAAATGGCTCCACTTTTGATCAAGTATTAATTTAATTTTCAGCTTAAAACAATTTTCAATATCATGCGCAGACACATTGGAATAATACACAAACCTTTTGGTTGTATCAACATACTACGAGGGATATTTAGGAACCCTTCCTTCCACTGGATGTATCAATCTTACGCTCCTTAAACATTCAAACAATTGAGCCAGAGGCTCAGCAATTGGGATATAATTTTTAGGGCTCCTCTTGTCATAATTTTGACGAGGGCGTGGTATAAGTTGATTAGTTTTAGCGACTGATGGTTTGGACACGAGTATATGGGCATTGTGGATTCGGGTTGTTATGGGATCGAGGAGGGTTATATTGAGGTTGAGGGTGGTAATATGGCTATGTGTTGTAGACTGGCGCATATTGCCAATAGTTTCAACATAACTTTCAAAGGTTTAGTGTAAAAATGGTGAAAATCCTAAAAAGTCCCCTCGGGCAAAACCTATTTCATAAGTCCAGAGTGAAAGTGGTAAAATCATAAGTAGCCCCTCGGGCATTCCTCACAGTCACTCATAATCAGCCCCTCGGGCGTACCTCACAATCACTCATAATCAGCCCCTCGGGTATACCTTACAGTCACCCATGCCTCCCAATCACTCATCAGTCGGCACTCGCATTCGGTGCGCTCACTGGGGGGTGTGTACAGACTCCAGAGGCGCTCCTTCAGCCCAAGCGCTAATATCAAGCAACCTCGTGGCGTATCATATCCTCACAAATCAGGCCCTCGACCTCACTCAGTCAGAACCTCTCAAAACACCCTCGGGCGTATCAATAAAATGGGGTAATCGGCCTAAAACAGAATTTTTAAATCTCAAAGTAGTGTAAAAAATAGTAAGCACAATGTGACTAAGTGAAATCATCAATAAACAGTGAGGAAAATAGCAGTAAAAAGCCCTCAAGGGGTCTAAACAAGTAGGCACGAGTCCCTAAACATTGCTTATAGCCCAAATATTGCAATAATCTTTAGAAAACAATTTAACATATGGTTTAGAGTAAAATACGCAACTCAATAGTCCGTGGAGAGGACCAAATCCAATCAAAAAATCAGTGCGCGCCACATACTCGTCATCCGACTTGTGCGCCCTTCTAAAAGCAGTGAGAAATATCAAGTCTGGGGATTCATACCCTCAGGACAAGATTTATAACAATTACTTACCTCTACCGGGCCACAATACTAGTCCGCGATGCTCTTGCCCCTCAAATTTGCTCCCGATTGTTCCGAATCTAACCAAAACCAATTTAACATCATTAATATATACTAAAGCAACTCAACCCAATCGAAAACTATCACGTTATACAAAAATCTCAAAATTCGGCAAAACCCGAGCACCGGGACCACGCCTCGGAATCCGAAAAGAATTACGTTACACGAACCCTTATCTTCCCACGAGTCCGTACATAACAAGAGCATCAAAATCGGACCACAATTGCCCACTAAAATTGCCAAAAGAAATTCCCAAATCTTTCCTCCCATTTTCCAAACTTTTTCTTACTTTAATCCGAACAAAATAACATAGAAACAACTTTAATAATCCGGGAACTTACCTCCACTGAAGACCCACGAATTCTCTCTTCAAATTGTCCTCAAATGAGCTCAAACCGCATGCAACAATGATTAATGACTAAAATTTCACGGAGGCCTTCTTTTTATACTGTTCTGCACAGAAAATCCGCACCTGTGGACCTTTCATCGCACCTGCAGCCCGCACCTGCGGTCCCAGGTG
The DNA here is from genome assembly GCA_005239525.1 of Nicotiana knightiana. Lineage (NCBI taxonomy): Eukaryota > Viridiplantae > Streptophyta > Magnoliopsida > Solanales > Solanaceae > Nicotiana > Nicotiana knightiana. The sequence goes on along the minus strand of ML373430.1, from coordinate 97,852 downwards.
CGCACCTGCGAAAACCCACTAATGGACCAAATTGTCGCACCTACGACCCCTTCTCCGCACCTGCGGCTTTACAGGTGCGGCCATACCTTCGCATCTGTAGACATCTCCTGCCTAGACTCCCTTCGCACATGCGCATGGACTTTCGCACCTGCGGCTACCCATCCGCAGGTGTGGCCAACACCTGAAACTTACACCAGCAGTCATTTGCTGCAATTTCCCAAGTTCAAAACTCTGCCAACCATCTGTAATCAATCCCGAGCCCCTCGGGGCCCCTACCAAACATACCAACACACCCCATATCATTATTCAAACCTAGTCGTGCCTTTGAAACACAAAAAACAACACGAAAACACAAAAAATACATCAAATTCAACCTTATGAACTTTGAAACTTCAAAATTTCACCAACGACGCCGAAACCAACCGAAACACCTCCGATTGACCTGAAATTTTGCACACATATCCAAAATTACATTACATACTTGTTTCAACTTCTGGAATCTTATTCCGACCCTGGTAGCCTATTTTTCACTGCCGACCTGAGTTCGTCAAAAACTAACTTTTGCCAATTCAAACCTAATTCTACACTGGACATGAAAACTTTATTCCGAACACACTCATAAGTCCCAAATCACCTAACGAAGCTATTTGAGCCATAAATTCCGCATTCCGATGTCGTTCACCAATAGGTCAACTCTCAGTTGACTTTCTCAACTATTAGGTTACCTTGAGAGACTAAATGCCTCAATTCTCACCATGACCACTCTGAACCGACGAACCAACACACATAAATGAAACTGAACAACATAAAATGAAGCAAAAACGGGGGAAACGAGGCTAAACTCTCAGAACAACCGGTCAGGTCGTTACATCCTCCCACACTTAAACATACTTTCGTCCTTGAACGTGCCAAGAGTTGTTCTCCAACACCATCAAATATTACGTAGCTTACCATGCTTATACCCGGGGGTGATCCCACGTTACCCTGTCTCATATAGGTCAAATAGCACAATACCGTTGAAATTTCAAAATCCAATCCTGGCCCACAAACCTTAGAACCAAATTCCCACTTTTGAAATAATATACAAGATCAAAATTCCATAACTATAAACTGAACGAGTCTGAACATGCTGACTTAAGCCATATACACACCCTAGATGAAATAACATAATACACCGCGTGACTCAAACACTCATAGCGATAACTCTTAGCCACAATAACTGCTCACAACAACCCAATACCGGTACATAACCTTTTATCAAGAAATGCCTCACTCTAACATTTCCATATACTTTCTATGATGAAAGAAGCACGTACAACTAACAACCATTCATCCGATCAGTCAAACATGAAGCTCCCCCTTCCCAAACAGGAATTATAGCAGATTCCTAAGCCGACTCCCGATATTTATCCTTCCAACTATGCTGTAGAAAATTCTGTAAATGTTCATTCTAGGCCCAATGACCTCTTCTTATCCACCACGACCACCCTGATAATATGACACATCGATACAATTCGAAGCCAAAACATGTGCAACTTGTGCACCTAATAGCAACATCCCAATGAAATCAAACTATTTAAAAGATCCACACGAGAAGACTATCCTGCGATTAACAATTACCATCACCTTGTTATGCTAATAGCCTGGCACACACCGTAAAAATCAAAACACACGAATCCAATACCAAAGGTCATACCCCTATATAACTCTGCTACACTGCGCGATCTCGTCGAAATGCTGGTCCACTTGAAATACTTCAAGACACCTTGCCCAAAATCAATAACCATTCAAAATTCGCCATCAAGTACTCAATGTGCATTGCCATAACCACGAGGGAAACCAGAAGATACCGTGCCACCCAAAAAAGAAGGTATATAACCAACACGTCTCACTCCCGCAACACCCAATTACTTACCTTACTCAAATCTAGCTATAAAGCACAATTAGAACTGCACCATATGTGCATATAACCATTAATCACCACTTCTCGAAACAATGAAGGGTAACTCATAGTTCACTCCAAAGCATGAATAAGCTCAATCACAATGGAATGGTACATTCCTCAATAATAGAAATTCGGAGCCAATAATTCTGACCCGGTGCAGAACACACACCCTTATTAGCCTACCAGCAACCCTAAATTAACTCTGATCACCCACAACAGATAGTTAACTTACCGAAAAGTTTAAAATGACGGAATCATGGTACATACATACATCTGACTAGCTCAGGTAGCATCTTCAAGGTTCACTACCATAAAATAACCTGTTTATGAGAACTCTCAGTCTCGAAGTCCATTAAGCGTACGAATTACCATTTCTGATCCCAACTCCACCGCTCGAATACATAACACATCCCAAATACTCACTCATTGCACGAGTGATACCCATATAATTCTTCCGTTTAACAAGCAACCTTGAATATCAACAGTCGATCAAACATTAGGGCGTCGCGATACCAATGAAGTACCCTTAACATAAACACATTGCTCTTTCTCAAATGTATACCCTAATAAAGTCGCACCGATTAGTGATATCATCTACCTAGTCATCCGAACAGCCCATGATGCCTAATAATTTATGACCTTCCTTCCAGAACCGAACCGTGACCTCACATATGCAAATCTCAACTCTACCCAACATACCGCATACGCCATGCCAACCTAGGAAAAAAATACGGGAACTCCATGGTCCCTTCTGAGCCACAAGAAACTACGTACCCAACTAGCCAAGAACTTCCATTTGATCCCATTTAGAAGCAAAATTACTACACGTCACCCACACCTCATGCCAAAAGAAAATATGCACCATTAACCGCGGTAGAAACCATCAGGAAATATCTGAAATCCCATTTGCGCAACACCAAACCATCAGGACTGAATTCTTCTAACTCAACCAAGCTACGCTTCCACTAAAAATCAAACAGCATTGCTAAGAAACACCCGGAAAAAAAACTTGTCACTTTATGAACACCCAAAGAACTAATCGTATCCCTTACCATGACGATCCGACCTACTACCAAGTTGCCCTATTTACCCAAGTTTCTTATGACTTACCTTGAAATTGATACTTCTCCCTATCGTAATATCACAAATTTTCACCCACACTTACCACATGCGACCAAGCACAAAACCATACCGTCGAAGGCTAATAAGCCGCCGAATACTCTCTCAAACATCCCCAAAAGTAACACATTCAAAATACATACCCTGAAGAGACTTCCTGTGAATCAAAAGCCATTACCTTCACCTTCCTAGTACTGATATGTAGAATCCGTGATGATGTACAAATATCACAAGTCTTGACACCCTCCAACATAAATCTTAATCACACTGACCAATTTAGGCAGAATCGACCTGACCCGTTTGCACATTAACATACTAGGAAAGTAATCCACTTACTTGAAGCCACAAGAAAATTAATACATTGCACACACTACACCTTTTATAATTTCAACTAAATCATTCAATAGAACCCATTTACCTAACAGAGTACATTACAACTTATATCGAAGAGATTTCCATTATTCGTGACATTCCCAAACCCCATGCCTACAGGTCACAACTGATTTACCAGTATACCTCGAACTGAAACCCATACCACACAAAATCCTGCAATCAACTCATCATTATCAGACTCCACCACTTGGCTCGAATCCAACGATCGAGACAACCAATAATTCCCAATGACCATAATAACACTATCCGTCTAATAGCTCAAGTCATCTGCAAATCTCGCATTACAAAATATATCATTTACTGGTAGAAGAGAACTTATTAAAGAACTACATAGGGATCACACACCCTAGGACAATCCGCAGGAGATACCCCTGCCCGTTTAGCCCCAACTGATATCTCTCTATACACTTCTGAAGACCATAACTATCATGTAATCATTACACCTTTCTTTATCTGAACAAAAATATCGCCTACCCTCGAGGCATCACAATACGCGGTAAAAACCTGAAGTTCATGGCAGAATTAGCACTGGAGCGGTGGTCACTAAAATCTCGAGCTTCTGCAATCTTTACCCACACATGTCTGACCATATGGGTACCCTTGCTGGAGACCACGTGTCCCAAGAATGCTACGATCTTAGCCAAAATTCACACTCGAATAATTTTGCATAGAGCCTTTCCTCCCTGAATTCCTATAATACCATCCTCAATTACTGAATATGCTACTCCTTGCTACGCGAATATGCCAGGACGCCATCAATGTTTACAATAACAAGGAGTGCTAATACGGCTGGAATACACTGTCAATCAAATACATGAATGCTACTGAGATAATGATCAACACAAAAGACATCACCAGGAACTCATAACCGAACAGAAAAATCTACTTCACTCCACAACTACACAACATGAGAGGTCTTCCAATATACTCAAGGCCATATACCAAATCGAGTCAGAAATCAAATACTCAATAAATCTTGCCAAATTTCTAGCCAACCCTTTTGCCACAAATCATAGTTTGAACACATCTAACCATCAAATCACACTCACCACGTATCCATCTAGTCACAAAGTCCCGTTAATAATGACATCAACGGACATATAAGTCTCCAAATACATGTGCCCACACAACGAAAATCTCTGCACTCAAGTCACATAATGAATTTGGCGTCAAGTCCTCTAGATTGGCCCATTACCAACAGACCAAAATCACATCTCATCCATGGAAGTCACAAGTCGTCGATGCACAACTGATACCAAGAGCTCTCGTGCGCGTACAAATACATGGAAGGAATTGAAGAGTTACGCTCTTGGATGAATTAAATGGGTTCGCACGACAATAATTCAAAAATGTGAGATTTTTCCTACGGGTTCCGCAGCCTGTCGAATATAAGTACAGATGTCTCCATAACGATCCGCAAAACTCTACTAAACCTGCTCATGACTGGTGAGTCCTATGTAACCCAGCGCTCTGATACCAACTTGTCACGACCCCAAATCTAAGCCATTCGTGATGGCGCCTATCGTGGAACTAGGCCAGCCAAAACTACACTCAAATCATAATAAGCTCCCGTTTACATATTTACTATACTAATAACCCGTAACGGTTTCCTTTAAACATTTATAAGACAGTTAAAACTATACTGAATATGAAATACAACCCCCGAGATCCCGGAGTCACTGGTCCTGAGCATCGACATAAAATATACAACTCAAAAGAAAATAAATTCTATAGCAATAAGAAGGAGAGAGAGAGCAGGACTGCGGACGTATGCAACTACATCGCAAACCTTCGAGAATCTCTGGAACAGATAGACAGCTCACCCAGCCCTAACACCTGGATTTGCACACAAGGTACAGGGAGTAATGTGAGTACACCAACTTAGTAGTATTAAAAATAAATTAGGTATGAGCAGCAAGAAACATATAAAATCAATTTATCAATTCACAATAAGCACATCCTTTCTTTCCAACAATGTATATGTTAGATCATCACGCTTAAAAGCCAATTTCAGTAAAAATCATTTGGAAATATAATTTCCAATAGTTTCAACATAACTTTCAAGAAGTTTAGTGTAAAAATGCTACAAATCGTTAAAAGGCTCCTCGGGCAAAAATATTTCATAAGTTCAGAGTGAAAGTTGTAAAATTATAAGTAGCCCCTCGGGCAAAAACATGTATCATAATCCGGCCCTCGAGCATGCCTCACAGTCACCCATAATCAGCCCCTCGGGCATACATCTCAATCACTCATAATCAGCCCCTCGGTCATACCTCATATTCACTCATGCCTCCCAATTTCTCATCATTTAGCACTCGACACTCGCACTCGGTGCGCTCACTAGGGGTGTGCACAACTCTGGAGGGGCTCCTTCAGCATAAGCACTAATATCAAGCCACCTCGTGGCGTATCATATCATCACAAATCAGGCTCTCCGCCTCACTCAGTCAAAAACTCTCAAAAGCGCCTCGGGCGTATCAGTAACACGGGGTACTCGAACCAAAACATTATTTTTAAATCTCAGAGTAGTGTAAATCAGGCAGAGTTTTGAAAACAGTAAGCACAATGTGACTGAGTTAAATCATCAATAAACAGTGAGGAAAATAGCAGTAAAAAGCCCCCAATGGGTCTAAACAAGTCGGCACGAGGCCCCAAACATGGCTTATAGCCCAAATATTACAATAATCTGTAGAACACAATTTAACATATGGTTTAGAGAAAAATACGCAACTCAATAGATACCGCGGAGAGGACCAAGTCCAATCCAAAAATTAGTGCGCGCCACATACTCGTCATTCGACCTGTGCGCCATTCTTAAAGCAGTGAGAAATATGATGTCCGGGGTTCCATACCCCCAGCACAAGATTTATAACCATTACGTACCTCTACCGGGCCACAATACTAGTCCACTATACTCTTGCCCCTCAAATTGGCTCGCGATTGCTCCGAATCTAACCAAAACCAGTTTAACATCATTAATATATACTAAAAGAACTCAACCCAATCGAAAGCTATCAATTTATACTAAAATGTCGAAATCCGGCCAAACCCGAGCCCCAGGCCCACGCCTCAGAATCTGATAAAAGTTGAATCACAAGAAACCTTATCCTCCCACGAGTCCGTACATACGAAGAACATCAAAATCGGACCACAATTGCCCACTAAAATTTCCAAAAGAAATTGCAAAATCTTTCCTCCCATTTTCCCAACTTTTTCTTACTTTAATCCTTCAAATTACAAGCCTGATCCGAACAAAATAATATAGAAACGACTTTAATAATCCGGGAACTTATCTCCACTGAAGACCCAGGAATTCTCTCTTCAAATCGCCCTCAAATGAGCTCCAACCGCATGCAACAATGGTTAATGAATAAAATTTCACGGACCTTTCATCGCACATGCGGACCCGCACCTTCGGTCCGAGGTGCGCACCTGCAAAAACCTACTAACAGACCAAATTCTCGCACCTGCGACCCCTTCTCCGCACCTGCAGCTTCGCATGTGCGGCCATCCCTTCGCACATGCGAACTCCTCCCGCCTAGACTCCCTTCGCACCTACGTATGGACGTTCGCACCAGTGGCATCGCAGCTGCGGCTACCCATCCGCAGGTGCAGCCAACATAAGAAACTTACACCAACAGCCATTTGCTGCAATTTTCCAAGTTCAAAACTCTGCCAACCATCTGAAATCTATCCCGAGCCCCTCGGGGTCCCTACCAAATATACCAACACACCCCATAGCATTATTCAAACCTAATCGAGCCTCTGAAACACCAAAAACAACACAAAAACACCAAAATTACATCAAATTCAACCTGAAACATTGCACACATATGCAAAATGATATTACGGACCTGTTCCAACTTCCGGAATCACATTCCAACCCCGATAACCTATTTTACACTGCCGACCGGAATTCGCCAAAAACTAACTTTCGCCAATTCAAGCCTAATTCTACACCGGACATTAAAACTTGATTCCGAGCACACTCCTAAGTCCCAAATAGCCTATCAAAGCTATCCGAGCCATAAAATGTGCAATCCGAGGTCGTTCACCTATAAGTCAACTCTCAGTTAAGTTTCTCAACTATTAGGCTACCTTGAGAGACTAAATGTCTCAATTCTCACCATGATCACTCTGAACCCAAAAAAATCGACCCAAAACACATAAATGAATCTGAACCACTTAAAAAGAAGCAGAAACGGGGGAAATGGGGCTAAACTCTCGTAACAACCAGCCGCGTCGTTACATTCAGATTATCAATATATCCCGTAATTTCACAAAAATTTAGCAAATTTTAAAAACAGCAGAATGGGATGAAACTAATACACACATCCCCAAAACCTGGAGTCAATTGTCATGAGCATCTAAGACTGAAAATACAATGTACAACATAGTGACTTTCTAGAACAAAAGTTTGAGGTACAAAAGACCAAAAGAAACTATGATATGATGGAAGTAAAGGAGGTGAGATGGGGACGCTGAACAACTAGCTCAATCCTCGAACAACTCCAAGCTCGTCCGAAAATCAACTAGTGAGATGGTTCGGTACTTGGATCTGCGCACAGAGGTGAAGGGAGTAACGTGAGTACACCAACTCAGTAAGTAATCAATGTAACTAAAAACTTGACTGTAGTGACGAACATTTAAATCATGTAAATCCATATAATGAATAACAGTGGAAATGAATAAATCAAGTCAAGATCGACAATTCCAAATATTTCAAAAACTCCAGTTTCCATTTAAAAATCTCGTATAAAAACATTTATCCAACATTTGGTATCAAAGACTCAGTGTAAAGAAGAGTGAAAACATCATTTTCATAGAATACAAGCCCCTCGGGCACAATATCACTCACAATAAAGCCTCTCGGGCAAGCCTCGCAGTCACTCGTGACTCCACTATCAGTATCTCATGCTCCCACTTAATACTCGTACTCAGCAAATACCATGAACACACACAAGTGATGCGGTGGGCACCCCGCTCCACTAAATTTATACATACATATATATTTATACCGTTGCGGCGTGCATACCGGTCCGTATAATAGTCGACTGCACTCACTGGGGGTGTACAGACTCCTGGAGGGGCTCTTTTAGCCCAAGCGCTATATCTGATGCGGCGTGCAGCCCGATCCAATTTGTATATTGCTGCGGCGTGCAGCCCAATCCATATATAACATATATTGATGCGTCATGCAACCCGATCCATTTATATATAATCTATATTGTTGTGTCGTGCGGACCGACACACATATAATATATAACATATATATTGTTGCAGCGTGCAGCCCATCACGTAACTATCCTCACATACTCAGCTCTCGATCTAACACATATATACTGTTACGGCGTGCAGCCCGATCCATAGCTATCCTCACATGCTCGGCTCCCGGCCTGACTCAGTCACCCTCACAAGAAACATTGGCAATTTATCTCAACTCACGGGACTCAGCCCCAAATACTTTTCAGAGCTTTCAAAGCAGTGTGATAACAGTGAAAATAACAACAAGTAGGAAACATGACTAAGTTTGCAATTTACTCACAAGATAGTGGTAGATTAGTGTAAACCCCCCCCCCCCCCGAGGGTCTAAACATCCGGCACAAGGCCCCAAACATGGCTCACAGCCCATAACAAGTATAAACTTCTAAAAGACAGGATGTCGTAAGGTTTCAAACCGAATACGCGGCTTAATAGTCGGTACGGGACGGAGCAAGTCACAATCCCTATCGGTGCACGCCCCCACGCTCGTCACCTACTGTGTACGTCACCTTATTTATCAACACAATATCAATAACGGGGATTCATACCCTCAGGATTAGATTTACAATCGTTACTTACCTCGAAACAGCCCAAAATCTACTCCACGATGCGCTTGACCCTCGAATTGGCTCCCAAATGCTCCAAATCTAACCAAAATCAGATTAACATCAAGAATACACGCGAACGGAACAAAACCCAATTGAAATATATAAACTTTTAACACACTTCTTGAAATTCAGCCAAATCTGAGCCCCGGGCCCACGTCTCGTAATTCAATGAAATTTATGTCACACGAATCCTCATCCACCCACGATTCCATACATACCAAAAACTCTACAATCGGACCATAATTTCCCACTCCAATCACCAAAAGAATTTGCAATCTTCCTCCCAATTTTCCCAACCTTTTCCACTTTAATTCTTAAAATTACATGCCCAATTTGTTCTCGCCACGACCAGTCCAAACCTAAACCAATCGACCCAACACGACATAAATAGGCTAAGCAATATATGATAAAGCAGACATGGGGGAAACAAGGCAAATCTCACAAAACGACCGGTCCGATCGTTACAAATTAACCTTGGTTGGATTTCCTCACTAGTTGCTTGCAATCCAACCATGGATTATACTTTACCGGATTTTATACATTCTTGAAAGAAATCTCCTATTATGACTAGTTCGGGGAATTTTTTTCCTATCACACCTATCATTTTTCTTAAAATTATATCCCTTATTTGGATTTGGTGAAATAATTAGTCAATTCATTGTCGTCCAATGGAGTTTGGGCCCTAGCGGCTTCTCATCTCCATCGACGTGAATAATCTCGGAATGGCGCGAAAGGCCTCTTCTACAGATTTACCAGTATGAACCTATCGAGAGTGATCTCCGCCATATCCTGCCATGTTTGTCACACCTCCTTTTCACCCCCGGATTAATGAAGGGGTAATAAGGGAGTTTTTCCACTTTAAGTGAAATTATTCGTATTTGGGATTTATTTTAGTTTTAGAGTCACGATGTTCCGGGTCACCGTTTTTTTATCAAAATCCCCAACCGAGGAATTTTAGGCTCTGTTTTAAGTTGTCTGCTCCCCAAAAATCCGAGTAAGGAATTATGTTAACTCGGGAGAAGGTGTTAGGCATTCCCGAGTTTCATGGTTGTAGCACGGTCGCTTAATTATTAATATTTTGCCTAAATTATCTGATTGTTCTATTATGTGTTTAGCCCTTTAACTTTTATCCACTTTCTTTTGTTTATGGATTTATCATGAAACAAGTCACGATGGCGTGCACTTGTTTTGTTTTGGACACATTGTAACTGTGCAACATGACATCCACCCGCAATTACAACATGTGATTTTTATTACTGTTTCGAGTTAGAATCGGGGACATGATTTTCCACACACGAATCTAGGTTATGGCTGTTTGAGATAATAATCGATTATTTACTAAATTTCAAACTAAAAGGTATTTTAAATCTAAAGGATATGTAAGAGATTGTTTAAACGAAAATTCGTTTAGTCTAAAGGACAAGATGTTTGGGCTATGGCCATTTCTAGCCAAAGTTATTTAACCCTTTCGGCCAATCCTAGTTGTAGGCTATTTTTGTAAGAAGAGGAAAGCTATGTTACAAAACTAAAGCATGCTAACAAGGAAGGGTCTAAAATTACTGATTTACAAATCACACATTCAAAAAGTCAAATAATTTATTGTATTCAAAAAGTCAAATAATTCAATGAATTAGAAATAATAAATTCATAATTCCTTGATAATAGTGATGTATTTTTAATAATTTTAAAAGATGAATTATATATATGCAAATGCAACCAATTCACAATTAATTACTAAAATTCAACAAAAAATTTGTAAAATTAATTTATTTTATTGAATTTTGTAGGAGTATATGGTGGGTGAAAAATCACGTGCTCACAGCTTCCCCTCTTTGCTCTGAAACAGGAAGAGTTTTCGGGCAAAGGCAAAGTGAGCAGTCAGGAACGACTTTACCCATTCGCATACTCCATTGTGAAGCGTTTTCGAAAAGTTTGACCGAACACTACTTCAAAAGTTGCCTACATATCCTTGGCTATAAAGGAATCAGATCAGTGTAGTTCTGGATGTTTTTGTAGCTAGGACTATCGGGTAACTGTGGATTCATTGCGGTTGGTGTTTTTATTGCTGTTGAGCCCCTTATTACACCAAAGTAGCAAAAAATGAAAAAGATAAAACTAGACCTATCAACAATGAGTTACAAGAGTCTTATCTACTAGTCATCTGAAGCCTGATCTTGAGTCTTGGATGCTTTTATGCAGACTTGATCCTGACCTTGATGCTAGTTAGTTGTAGGTGCTGGCTCAATCTTTTCAGCATTTTCGGGTCAAGAAGGGACATGCACCGCTTGTGACTTCAATCTTGTCTTGAGCAGTCACATCTTTTCTTCTTTTGTACTTTGTGGTTCAACTCTATTCTTTTCTTCTTTTCTTTTATTCTAAATTGAGACGTCTTCTTTTTGTCGTCTCGAATCCATTGTCCTAAATGGTAATCTGCGCAAAATCAAAACAAACGAATGAAATTTTCTGCCCCAGTTTTCACCAGGAAAATTTCGCGAGTTATTGTAATAAAATCTATGCTACTTTATTATTGAAAGCAATGAAAATACGGGAATTGTGTACCCGTAGTGAATTCATACTAGGGGGTGGATACCCTATGCCAAAAATAAAAAATCAACTAGGGAGTGGAGATCCTATGTTGGAAAGAAAACTAGGGAGTGGAGACCCTATGTCAAAAATAAAATAAACTAGGGATTGGAAATCCTATGTTGGGAAGAAGACTAGGGAGTGGAGACTTTGTGTCCAAAATAACATCAACTAGGGATTGGAGACCCTATGTTGGAAATAAGAATAGGGAGTAGAGACCCTAGGTCTAAAACTAAAATCAACTAGTGACTATCTTCAAGAAAGATCGTCGGGTTATGCCGGTGTCTGGGGGAGAATCAACGGGTTATGTCGTTGCCAAGAAAAGATATCACCAGGTTACGCTGGGGTCTGAGAAGCTCAACACGTTATGTTGTTGCCGAAAAAAGGAGATCACTGGGTTTTGCCAATGTCTGGAAATGATCAACGGGTTATGTTGTTGTCAAGAAAAGAAGAGATCACCAGGTTATGCTGGTGTCTGGAAAGGTCAACAGGTTATGCTGGTGTATGGAAAGGTCGCTAGGTTATGCCAGTGTCTGGAGATGATCAACAGTTTATGTTGTTGTCAAGAAAAGAAAAAGTCACCAGGTTACGCTGGTGCCTGGGAAGGTCAACAGGTTATGCTCTTGTCAAGAAAAGGAAAGATCACTAGGTTATGCTGGTGTCTGGGAAGGTCAACAGGTTATGATGTTTCCTGGAAGAATAGATCACTGGCTTATGCCAGTGTCTGGAAATGATCAACATGTTATGTTGTTGTCCAGAAAAGGAAATATCACCAGGTTATGCTTGTGTATGGGAAGGTCAACAAGGTTATGTTGTTGCCTGGAAGTAAAGATCACTGGGTTATGCAAGTGTCTAGAAAAGAAAATATCACCAGGTTATGCTGGTGTGTGGAAAGGTCAACAAGTTATGTTGTTGCCTGAAAAAGAGATCAATGGGTTATGCCAGTATCTGGAAATGATCAACAGGTTATGCTGTTGTGAGGAAAAGAAAAGGTCACCAGGTTTTGTCGGTGTTTGGAAAGGTCAACATGTTATGTTGTTGCCTGAAAAGAAATCACTGGGTTATGCTATTGTCTGTAAATGATCAACAGGTTATGCTGTTGTCAAGAAAAAAAAAGATCACCAGGTTATGCTGGTGTCTGGAAAGGTCAACAGGTTATGTTGTTGCCTGAAAAAGAGATCACTAGGTTATGACAGTGTTTAGAAATGATCAACAGGTTATGTTGTTGTTAGGAAAAAAAAGATCACCACGTTATGCTAGTGCCTTCTAGGGAGTGGGACCCTATGTTGGCATCAACTAAGGATGGAATGTCCTTGGTTGGAAAAGGTTTGGCTAGGGATTGTTGACCCTATGCTACTTTAGGTTTGAATCATTTTCAGCTTCATTTAGTTTTTCTTTTTCTTTTCTGTTTGTCTTTTTTTTTAATTATTTTTTTATTTTTTTATTTTCTTTTCATGCATATGGGAAAGGGTTTTTTTTTTGGAGGAAACTTCCATTTCTTGGAGTCAAATTTGCAAAGCTCCTTCCAGACCTTGCGCAATTTCTATTAGATGCACCTGCTTGTTGCACGATTGCTTTCGAGTTGCACCTGTTTCATAATTTCAAACAAAGAACAATTTGTTAGTTTGAAACGATGGTTGATTTTACGGCCTTTATTATCAACTGCTTGATCTCAGTTCTTTTTATGAAGATCTCAACCACTTGCTTGCTGGGTATTGGGTTTCATCTCTAATCCCGGGGACCTTGGCTTCCCATATTTTACCATGGTGATCGGTCACGTGGGACCCAACATTTTATTTTGCCTTTGTAAACCTTTCACTTGCATTTTCTTTTGGATTTCAAGAGTCTCGGAGGGAAGTTTTGGCCCCTCAAATTTTGTTGAAATGGTTAGTCGTGTAGGACTTAACCTTTCTATCTTTACTTCGCCTTTATTGGCCTTTCATTTATAACTTTTCCTCCAACTCAAGCCTTAGGGAGTTTGGAGTATCTTGTCTTTTCAGACCTTGCCGATATGGTTATCCACGTGGGACTCAACTTTTCAAGTTTATTCGTCTTTATAGGCACTTCAATTTGATTTTATCCTTTCAAGTGTTTTGAGTTTGAAGCATCAGCCGCTATGGCCATTCGAGATAGACTGGATGCCTCTGACGAGGCTAGGTGCCTTTTGCATATTAGCCCGTGTCAAATGCGAGCCCTGTAAATCAGTCTTGCCATCCTTTTTTTTGCCTTAGTTTCGGAACAGAGTTAGAACGAAATGGGTTAAAAAGAAAATTTCAGAATGGAAAATGAATTTAAGCAAGAGGTATCCCTTTCGAGGAAAGGAAAGAAAGACTTACCTGGAGTGCATGCGGACTTCGATGAACCTGACATGCTTCTTAGACTAGATGTGTGATCCGTGCAAACCGTCCGACTCTCATAAATTCATCACAACTATCACCTCGAGATTGAGAAATCTTGCCCCAGACTGCGTCCATATCAGTGATCCATTCTCCTTTTCGATTAGTTGCGCCCTTTGCGGGTTATCACCGATAAAATCTCTCATTTCTCTTCTTACCGTCGTTTTGTAATTCTCTTTGCGAGTTTTCACTCACAAGACTCCCTTATTTTCAAATCCTTTGCTAATTGTCGCCTTACAACGCCCGTGTGGGTTTTCACCGATAAGACTCTATCATTTTCAATTTCTCCCATTGCTTGTTTCAGATTCAAACATCTGCCTCCTCCAAAATTGGACAGATTTGGGCGATCGATCGGAAGGACTTGAATAGGGTTTTGGGTAGAGAGAATTTGGATTGAGCTACAACTTTTGACATTTCTAGGTGAAAACATAACATTCGCCCCAGCTTAAACTCTTGGGGAAATGTGGCATTTTATTTTGGTGTGACTGAACCCTAGAGAGAGGCTGCCTACGTATCCTTTTAAAATCAAGTTGAACGTGGTTCAGGGAAACATTATTGTTTTGGTTTAGATGATTTTTTCTTTTTGTTCAGAATAATAACACTTTTAGGTTCCCAAAGAGGTTAATCAAAGAAAAGTAACCGGCTAAAAAGGGGTTTAGAAAAGTTGATAGTGCTTGAGGTAGCGTGAATGGAGGCCTTCATCATTTCAATCGGGAGAACCAACATAACGAAAAGGTCAACATAGTACAATTTGACTACGTCCGCATTGACAGCCGTTTCGGGGTCATTTCCTTCGATGTCCCCTTAGTACAATGATCCTTTCGGTAGTAGTTTCTTTATAATGTATGGACCTTTCAAATTTGGGGAGAATTTTCCTTTCGCCTCTTCATTGTGTGGGAGGATACGCCTCAGGACGAGTTGCCCTGCTTCGAAATTCCTATGTCGCACTTTCTTGTTACAAGCACGGGCCATTATTTGTTGGTACAACTTCCCGTGACAAACTTCAGCCATTCTTTTCTCATCAATCAGAGTGAACTGTTCCAGTTGGGTTGTGACCCACTCGTTGTCTTCAATTTCCGCTTCGACAATGATCCGAAGCGAGAGAATTTTAACTTCTGCAGGTATCACGACATCAGTGTCGTAAACCAATAGATAAGGTATAGCTCAACCGATGTGAGCACGGTCGTGCGATATCCCAATAATGCAAAAGGCAATTTCTCGTTCCATTGTCTAGAACTTTGAATCATTTTTTGAGGATTTTCTTGATGTTTTTATTTGCTGCTTCAGTGGCACCATTGGCTGTGGGTCGGTAAGGGGTGGATTTACGGTGTGTGATTTGAAATTGTTCACATACCTCCCTCATCAAATGGCTATTGAGATTTGCAGCATTATCAGTGATGATGGTCTTCAGAATGCCAAAGTGACAAATAATGTTAGAATGCACAAAATCCACCACTGCTTTCTTAGTGATGACTTTGAATGTGACTGCCTCGACCAATTTTATGAAATATTCGATAGAAACTAAGATAAATATGTGCATATCGAGGCTCTTGGCTATATCGGCCTAATGACATCCATTCCCCAGACAATGAATTGCCATGGTGCTGACATGGGGTGTAACTCTGAAAGCGGCGCATGGATCAAGTCGCCGTGTATTTTGCATTGATGGCACTTCTGAAAAAATCTAAAAAAATATTTCTCCATAGTCATCCAGTAATATCCTGCCTGCAAGATTTTCTTGGCGAGGACATATCCGTCCATATGGGGACTGCATACTCCTGAGTGTACCTCATTCATAATCTTTTTGGCTTCTTTGGCATTCACACACTTTAATAGATGCATGCTTCATATTCAACAGTGTTGTTTGTACAAAAGAAACAGATACGAGCGGTGGCTGGATAGTGTTGTACCGTGGGAGAAATCAAAATTGCCCCGATCCCAACACCTTTTGCATTTACAGCTCCGTCAAGGAACATTTTCCAAGTGTTGGTGTTTTCTAGGATTACCTCGATTGAGATTACTTCCTCGTCCGGGGAAGTAAGTACTTAAAGGTTGATATTCGTCATCAACATGATTTTTAGCCAGGTGATGCGCCAAGGTTTGAGCTTTCATTGCCGTGCGGGTAAAATAGGCTATGTTGAACTCGGTGAGTAGGATTTGCCACTTTGCTAATCTCCCTGTGGGCATTGGATTTTGGGAACATGTACTTCAAAGAATCTAGCCTGCTGATGAGGTAGGTGGTGTAAGTCAAGGTGCAACAAGTTCTTTCCAACAAGGTGTACATGGCTTCATAGCTTGTGAATTTTTTGGTCAGATAGTATATAGCTTGTTACTTCTTCCCGGTCACATCATGTTGCCCGAGAACGCACCCAAAAGAGTTTTCCAACACCGTCAAATACAAGAACAGATTGCTTCCAGGATCGGGTGGGACCAACACTGGCGGATTCGACAGATACTCTTTGATTTTGTCGAAAGCTTCTTGGCACCCATTCGTTCATTTAATTGCTGCATCTTTCTTCAACAACATGAATATAGGCTCACACGTGGAGGTTAATTGAGTAATGAATCTGCTGATTTAATTCAACCTACCCAACATCCTCGTGACCTCTTTCTTGGTCCTCAGAGGGGGCAAATCCCGAATAGACTTTATCTTTGTCGGATCCGGTTCTAAACCCCGTCAACTGACTATAAAACCCAACAATTTCCTAGATGGAACTCCGAAAGCGTACTTGGTTGGATTCAATTTTAAGTCATACTTATGCAGACGTTCGAAGGATTTTCTCAGATAGTGCACATGGTCGTCTTGCGTCCTAGATTTAATAACCACATCATCAACGTATACCTCAATCTCCTGGTGCATCGTGTCATGAAAAATGGCAGTCATAGCCCTCATATAGGTTGCCCCGGCGTTCTTTAGGACAAATGGAATGACCCGGCAACAGTAAGTACCCTAAGGTGTGGTGAAGGCCGTTTTCTCTGCATCTTCTTCATCCATCAAAACCTGGTGATACCCAGCGTAACAATCTACGAAAGACTGTATGTCATGTTTGGCACAGTTGTCAACCAGGATGTGAATGTTTGGCAATGGAAAGTTATCATTGGGGCTTGCTTTATTCAAATCCCGGTAGTCAGCAGACACTCGGGCTTTCCCGTCTTTCTTCGGTACCGGGACAACATTAGCCAACCACTTGGTGTATTGGACCACTCGGATTACTCCAGCTCTTAACTATTTAGTTACTTCTTATTTGATCTTGTCACTCGTGTCTGTTTTAAATTTTAGCTGTTTTTGTTGGACAGGCGGATAATCTGGGTATGTTGGCAATTTGTGCACTACGAAAAAAAAAATCAGTCCGGGTATATCATCATAGGACTAGGCGAACACATATTTGAATTCGAATAGAAGTTGGATCATAGCATCCCTAGTCCTTTCATTGGTACAGATACTTAGCATGGTTTATTGGACTTCTTCTGAATTACCCAAATTAACCGGTTTGGTTTCGTTTAAGTTTAGCTTAGGCTTATTCTCGAATTCTTCCAATTCTTGATTTATTTCCCTAAAAGCATCATCTTCATCATATTCCGGTTCTTGATTAATTATTTCTTGGTTAGACAATGTGCCAAGATCTGGGCTTGAAGTCTGCAAGCATGTCATGTTATTTATGTCTGCATTACTAGAACTGAAAAGAGAGATAAGAAAAAATAGCAAAAATAATAGGACGAATAAAGAGAGAGATTTGTGGACTATGAAATATTAATTTCATTTCATTGAATTATGAACATATGAGGGATTACATCAAAATTTTAAAAAAGGAAAATAAACTAAAAACACACGAGTTACACCTTGAATAACTCGAAGTGCCTAAGGATGGCAAAGCTGAACTTCCAGGACTCCTGCCTGCCTGAGAATGGAGTAGCCTTCCAATTTTTGAGCTTTGCATCAGGCCCCATATATTTCACTTTATCAGTGCTTGAGCCTTCTCCTGGTTGGATCATATGAGCCTCATACAACATGTGTCTCATTGATCCACATATTTCATCAAATTCTTCGTCCGTGAAAGTCTCCTCCTCTTTCTCTACATATTTTGGCTTGGTGAATGATTCGGTGATGTGCGGGATTGGCTGAGGCAATACCCAACCATATTTCTTATGTTGATCAGCCATTTTTCATCATCGGGAGTAGCTTGAAACCTATGCCGAAGAACTTTTTACTGGTAGGCAAGGTAATAGGTTCTTTAATGCCTTGCAAAGACACCACGAGCCCTTTTCCAGGTGTGTACCCATGTTTAATCATGTTGCTAACGACCACAATTGATGTGTTTGATAGGAAGGGTTGGGGACACATGGTTCCTTCCTCATATGGTTCGCAACCACAATCTCAAAATCCTGGTAAACTATATGCTCGCCGCCTTCTCTTGCTTCCAGGCATGTAACTGATGGGTCCCTGTAAATACATTGCTTGTTCTCTCCATGGTCAACAATTTCCTGTTCTTCATATTCAAACATAACCATCTGGTGGAGAGTAGATAGCACTGCCCCCGCTGCATTGATCCAAGGCCTTCCTAGGAGATAATTGTAGGAAGTATCCATATATAAGACCTGGAATGCCACTTCAAAATCTACATGGCCGATTGTCAAGACCAAATCAATCTCCCCGATTTTGTCTCCTTTGATGCCACCGAATGCGCGGACACACACATTGTTGGGCCTAATTCTCTCAGTCCCGATCTCAATTCTTTTTAGGGTCGAGAGAAGGCAAATATCAACCCCAGGTCCGCCGTCCACCATAACACTTTTCACATAGTATCCTTCATATTTAACAGCTAGGTGGAGAGCTTTGTTGTGGGCAACCCCTTCTGGAGGCAAGTCGTTTTTGCTAAATGAGATCCGTTTGACTTTGAAAAATCGTTCCGCCATTCTTTCCATTTGATCAACTGTGGTCTCGGCCGGAACATATGCTTCATTAAGTGTTTTGATCAGGATTTTCTGATGCTCGTTTGAACTTATCAGCAAGGATAGAAGTGAAACCTGAGTGGGGGAGTTTTTGAGTTGCTCAATTATGGCATATTCAGAGGTTTTCATATTTTTGAAGAATTCTTCTGCCTCTCCGACACTGATTGGCTTCTTAGGCAGAAAGAGTTTCTGCTTGTGTTTGTTCAGTTCTTCCAAGTTGAGGTATTTCCCTGATGAGTTTATCTCACTCGCTTCCCCAGTAATTTCTTTTCCTTTGTACGTCACCACCGTCTTGTTATAATTCCAGGGGACGGCTGTGGTGTCCTTTATGGGATTCTATGGTGCGCGACTAATAACCACAGGCTCATTCAGCCTTGGTGAAATTATCGGCCCCCGCGCCAAATAAGTCCCCTTCGGTATGTATATTTTGTGGACATTAGGCATAGTCTTGTTGTGTTGCAATCTTTTAGGAGGTCTTAGCAAAAACTGTTGCTTTCTGGGTGCCCTGTGAACATAAAGAATGACATCTTTGGAAGACCCTGTCCCTGTCTTTGTTTCAACCTCTCTTGTGGCCGGAAGAGTGGAGTTACCTTTCTTCTCCTCCTTAGCTTGTTTTGGTGTCGCTTTGGTTTCTTCTTTACATCAGTGATGGTGATGATACTTTTCAGAGCCGGATCAAATTATCGATCTTCACAAATCATGCCAATAACTGGCCCGTTATTGTGAGCAGGCAATGGGTTTTTTGTCACGTTGGGAGCTTCTTCGTCCCTTAGTACCAACTTCTTTTGTTCTATTAAGCTCTCAACTTCTCGCTTGAGGGTCCAGCAACCCTTAGTATCGTGTTCCTCGGCCCCTGAGTGATAGGCACATCGAGTACCTGGCCGTTAGAGGGGGATTCTAGCTTTTTCCTGTTTTGGGATACATGCTGCAACAGACCCACTTGGACCAGCTTCGGGAAAAGGCTAGAGTATGATTCTCCAATTTGTGTAAAGTTTGTCTTTTTGGGTGGTTCCCGGGGATTGTTTTGTTGAGGGCGAGGATTATACTGATCTTGGCGAGGAGGGTTGTTTCTAGGTGGTGGAGATTGGTTTTTATTATAGTGTTGTTGGGCATTCATTATTGGATAAGGTTGAGGCATTACGGCATACGCCGCATCTTGGTGGGGGTAGAAATGACGTGGGGTATTGGAAAAATAGCCTCGGGGCTGCCAGGAGTTTCTTATACTAGAGGCCATCATTGTTGATTCCTCTTTACTATTCCTATTGGTTGCACTTCCTAACCCACTCTGGATTGCCGGGGAAGTTCCCCTTATGGCGGATTGGCTAAGAATGCAACTGGTTTTCAGACCGTTTTCAACTATCCCTCTGATTTTTATCGCTTCCGCAAATGGCTTACCCATGGCGGACATAATATTCTGAAAGTAGTCGTCCTTCTGAGCTTGCAACAAAATGCTGACCATTTCTATCTCATCCAACAGAGGTTTTACTTTGGAAGCTTTCTTACGCCACTTAATAGCGTATTCCCTGAAGCTTTCCGATGATTTTTTCTTTAGGTTGGACAAAGAATTCTTGTCCGGTGCTATGTCCATGTTGTATTGAAATTGTCTGACAAAGTCCCGGGCCAGGTCATCCCATATATGCCAGTGGGATATATCTAGGTCCATGTACCACTCACACGTAATCCCGACCAAGCTCTCCCTGAAGTACGCCATTAAAATTTCTTCTTTTCCGCCTGCTCCCCTCAGTTGGTTGCAATATCTTTTTAGATGAGCAATGGGATCCCTATGTCCATGTGGGAATATGTACAAGTCGACGTAAGAAACTCTTTTCTAACCACTTAATCCTTGTATGTTTTTGAGACTTTGCTCAATGCTTTTCATTTTTTGAGCCATCTCTTCCTGCTCGGGGTTCCTTTTGTCTTGTCCCATGACGGCTTCATGACGAAGTCACTGAGGGTATGAGTTTGGAGTAACATGAGTTGTGTCCAGATGGAACGAAGGTGTTTGAAAGGTAAAGGCTGACGTCTCGAAGTTTGGTCCAGCTACTGTTAGCGGTGACGTGGCTGATGTAGGTGGTGCTGTAAAAATGTTGGAGGATACACCGGAAAATAGTGCCTAGGGGCGGACCTTAGAAGGCATTCCGCTAAAATGAGCTGACATTGTTTGGTACCCGAATGGGGTAGCTGGGTAATTGATAGGTATGCTGGAGGTTATTCCTGTTTTGGGAACAAACTCGGGAAAACCAAGGATGGTGCTGGGCGATTCCCTACAATTAGACCAGGCGTCCCACATTTCCAGCATGTGGCAACGCAAAATTCTATTTTCTTCGGAGGAGTCGGGATGGCCGAGCTTGGGTTATCCTCCGTGGAGTTGATGATTGGAAGGTGACTTTCAGATGTCATTTGGACACTCCCTTTTTTTTGGGTGAAGTATGGTGTGAAGCCAGATTACCGCAAAACCCAACCACCTAAAAACAACACCTTTAAGAGTGAACCATAAAACGTTATATTGAGGCATTTAGCACATATGAAAGTGCACGTTGGGGGTATGTGATGCCCCTAGGAAGTTAAATGCTTTCTAAATATTTTGTATCGATTGAGTATTTCATCCCCACTTTGTTTCTCAACCTTGATATTTCATTTGATTTTAGCCTTCTTTTTTCCTCTGCAATTTTTGTCACTCTTTTCATTCTTTCCTTTTCTGTTTTTTTCTTCCTAACTCTATTTCCTTTTCTCCTTCTCGAATTATTTTCTTTTTAAGGTTATGGTCGAATCCTATGTGGATTGCCTACGTATCATGACGCCGCGTGAATCAGATCATCACATAGTTCAAGGAATAAATACAAAAGGAAATAAACATTATGATTTTCAAATTTTTCATTCATTAGATAGAACTTCCAACTTTCATTTATTAGAAACATTTTTTGTTTTGGAAATTAGAAACTACAAAAGATTCCGACATACTTTCTTGGAAATTTAAAAAAAAAAACTACAAATGACTTAAAGTAAAGTAAACAAGACTGCAACAAGAAAGAATGAAATAAAGACTCAAAAAGGACATCCAGAATACATAAGTGCTTCTACTGGTCCAGGGGCCCGCGAGACATCATTTGGTCTCTCCACGGGCATGCATGTCATGTCTTGCTGGAGGCGGTACAGGTCGTCCATTATCTGTGGGCGAAAATCATTACCGCTGCGAAAAAGGTAGTCCGGGTCATATCTTCACACTCTTGGCATTTTGTGACAATATAATACGCAATTTCTCTAAGCCTCTGCCTGATAACACCTTTTTCCTAGAGTAAGCGCCCGATCAGTTGAGATCTAGCCTCTAAAACCTGGGCGTCCTAATGATTCTTTTCTTGTAACTATTGCAAGTCTTCATCCAACTGAGCCATCATGGTATATGATTGTTCCCTTTCTACTTTGAACCTTTTTGCTTGTTTGGCCATTTCGTTCTCGAGGGTGGCCACCTTTTATTTCAAGCCTGTGACTTCTTGGTCGTATTTCCTTTTCAGTTTCTGAACAAACTCTGCTCTTTCCTCTGCACTTCTTGTCAATCTTGCCCGAACTATGGAAAATTCTTCTTCAGCTTTTTCCAGATCATCCCCATAGTTGCATACTTTATGCCTTAGACTGTTGATAAGTCTTTCATCAGTTCTGCTTCTCTCAGGGTTCTCAAAAACTATTTTCAATTTCTGAATCTGGGGCCGGAGAGCTTCATTTTCTTTGGTTAACCTATTTTCCCCCCTTCAGTTCTGGCGGTTTGTAGAGTTTTTTCAAATTTGATTCCCTGATCTAGGCTTCCAACTTGCTTATGGTAGCTCGGTAGTTATTTTCTTTTTCTAACCAATCCTAGTGCCCTTGTGTTTGCTCAGTGAATTGTTGCACGCCGGGTCTTTTTATGGGTCGCTCTTGCTCTTGATGCTCTCTGCCCCTTCTACCGTACCAAGAAATGTAGCCCGACTCTACTTCCCCTCTGGACAAATATCTTACCCGAGTATGTGGTTCCAAAACCCTACATTTATGCCAAATATGGCGGACCCTATCCTCCGGAAATGCGGCTCTTGGGAACAATTGAATTACTTTCCGACTTATGTCTTCATCGTGTGGAACATTTTTGATGCTTTCCTATTTGTCGTAAGACCCGATGTGGGGCATATGGCTTAATACTTCAGAGACCCATCAACAGAAGATAGCATACTTCGGCTGACATATATATGACTTAATTGATAGGATGCCACCCGAATGTCCAATCGATTTTGTCGGCAACCAATGAACTCAAGTGTATGAACCAGGCTTCTGTGCCCTCCATAAATTCATGGCCCTCTACCCGAGTCCCATGTTCTTCAATAAAATTTAAACAGGTCAGACCGTAATTCATATACCCTGGGCGACGACAGAGATATTCGATTGTCCAGATTTGTAGAAGCAGGTTGCACCCCTCAAAGAATTTTTCCCAGACTGGAAAACTGTTAGAGCATGGTAAATCTCGGCTAAGACCATCGGCATTAGTGTGCCATTCGATTTTTTCATCATGAAATCTGCCATTCCCACAAGTCCGATATCTATGTGTCTGTCACTCCTTGGGCATATTAAGGTACCCAAGAATTCTACCACGAAAGCCAACCCTCGGCAGGCCTTCCATTTAGCTTGATTCTTGTGATGAGTCATGCCAGTGTTATTAGCTTCATAACCCCAAGGATCTCCGTATCGACTATATAGGAAATAGAAAGTGAAGAACCCCTTAGATAGGTGCGGGTAATGGATTTCACGGTTGATGCTTTGCAGGTCTAAGAACTTGTGGGGAGTCACAGCATTGGGAGCTACTAGATATCGACTAGTAAGATTTTCACTTATGCCAGCATACCCCGTGTTTGTTCCAAATGCACACCCAAGTATACGTGGTCGTAGCAAGTAATATAATGTTGAATCGAATGTCGAACCCACAGGGACTTGCGTAAACTACTTGCTGAATCACTCTAATTGTTATTTAATCCAGCCAAAACAAAATCCAGGAATGTAACTAATTATACTACGATTCTATGAACTAACTAATTATCAAGTGACAAGAATACGGTTGTGTGTATTCAGTAGAGACAAATATTCCAGGGTAGTGATCAATTCACCACTCGTATTACATTCTAATTAAGTCTCCCTTTCATATAATTCACTCATGGTTTCTAATTAATTGATAATTGCTCTCGTAGCCTTCTCCCAAAGAACTAATCGCCTATTCTCAATAGATTAACGCCTCTATTACTATGAAATTAATCTATTAGAATGCACTAAGATTACGGTGTTTGATTAAGCACGGTGACTGTGTATATTCATATCCTAACAACAAATCCGCTCCCCTGAAGGGTTAAGATCGCTCTCTATTCAATTCTTCTTTAATCTATATAGGGATTTCTCAAGCATAACATAGATAGTATATAGAAGCTAACTGCTGGCTAGATAATTAAGCAATTAAACGCAAAATTGAAGAAACAATCATATATAGAGTGAACTATAATCAAGGTTAAATTAATGTTGAATAACAATATTCATGGCTAAACACCAACCCCAAAACAATGGGTGTTTAGCCACTCATGCTAGAATCAAACAATTGCACAAGTCCTGAATGGATTGTAAGTACTAGAAAACGATGAAGAAACTGATAATCCTTTGCTCTCTAATGATAATGTGTGTATATTCTCTCAAACAATGGCATCCTCCTCTCCAAATTGTGTTTTTGGGTCTATTTATATGTTTGGGAAGAACCCTAAACGTGTAGGAGACTTCTATTCAAACCGGAAAACACTTAAAACTTTCAAAACTCATTAACTGATCGCCACATTCTTTGTATAGGTAGGGATCATCCCAGTAGTAAAATTTCACATCGTGTAAGAAACTCTTCCTTGGTTCAGATTCTATTTCCGGAAGAAGTTTCCACGCTCACCAGATAATTCACATAATCGGCATACAACATAGGAGGGTCTTGGGTTATAGCAAAAAGTTGCTCATCAGGAAAAACTTCTTTAATATCTCTGCCCTCCTAAACATGATCATGATTTTCCAGTCTTGACAGATGGACATCTACTTGGTTATCAGTGCCCTCTCGGTCTCTTATATCCACATCAAATTCCTGCAATAGTAAAACGTAGTGCATCAATCAGCTTTAGATTTTTCTTTGTAAATAAATACCTGATTGCTGCGTGATTTGTGTGTACTATAACTTTTGTTCCCACCAAGTCTGCCCGGAATTTTTCAAAGGCCCACACCACAGTTAACAGCTCCTTTAAGTGGTGGTATAATTCTGTTGTGCATCATCGATGGTCTTACTCGCATAGTGTATGGAAAAAAACACCTTGTCTTTCCTTTGTCCTAGCACTGCCCCAATTGCATGGTCGCTTGCATCACACATAAGTTCAAATGGTACTGACCAACCAGGTGCAACAATTATGGGGGCAGCTACCAATTTCTTCTTGAGCTCCTCAAATGCCTTCAGGCAGGGTGCATTAAAATTGAACTTGATATCTTTTTCTAGTAACCTACACAATGGACTAGCAATTTTAGAAAAATCTTTAATAAAGCGCCTATAAAATCCTGCGTGTCCTAAGAAACTCCGGATGCCCTTCACTGAAATTAGTGGAGGTAGTTTTTCAACTGCCTCCACTTTTGCTATATCAACTTCGATGCCACTTTTAGATACTCTATGACCCAAAACAATGCCTTCTTGCACCATTAAGTGACACTTCTCCCAATTTAACACCAGATTCGTTTCTTCACAACAGGCCAAAACCATGCTCAGGTTTTTCAAACAATCATCATAAGATGACCCAAAGACTGAGAAGTCATCCATGAACACGTCTACGAATTTTTCCACCATGTCGGTGAAAATCGCCATCATACATCTCTGGAAGGTGGCTGGTGCATTGCAAAGACCAAATAGCATTCTCTTGAAGGCGAAGGTTCCATAAGGGCAAGTGAAGGTGGTCTTCTCCTGATCCTCTAGGCATATGATAATTTTGTTGTAATCTGAATACTGATCCAAAAAGCAATAATATTCATGCCCTGCTAATCTGTCCAGCATTTTATCAATGAATGGGAGTGGAAAATGATCCTTGCGGGTTGCTTTGTTGAGCCTTCGATAATTAATGCAAACTCTCCAACCCGTAATAGTGCGGGTAGGAATTAGCTCATTCTTCTCATTCTCAATCACGGTCATCCCTTCCTTTTTGGGTACACATTGAACCGGGCCCACCCAATTGCTGTCAGAAATAGGAAAAATGATACCTACATCTACCAATTTTATTACTTCTTTCTTCACTACTTCTTTCATGAGGGATTCAGCCTCCTTTGCTGCTCAACACTCGGGCGATTTCCATCTTCCAAAATGATTTTATGCATGCAAAATTATGGACTGATACCTTTAATATCTACAATGGTTCCCCCAATCGCCTTTTTGTGCTCACGAAGTACCCTAAGCAATTTCTATTCTTGTTTATTGGTCATGCTGGATGAGATGATCACGGGCAATGTCTTAGAGTTCCCCAAATAGGCATAGCGTAAATGTGCTGGAAGAGGTTTGAGTTCCAGCGTTGGATCCACTCCAATAGATGGCTTAGGAAGGGCTAGAGTAACAGGCTTGTTCAACTCTTCAAATTTTCCTATCCCGTGGAGGTAACTGCATGACACTTCAAGAATTTTCTCAATGTCTCCCCTTGTTTCATCCTCACAGTCTTCTTCATCCCCAACGAACACTCGCTCAAGAGGGTCAATAGATTTCATGTAGCGAACCATTGACTCCGATTTGCTTTCCACTATAATAATCATGGATAGCTCTTCATAGTGGACAGGTAAGTTGAGTGCCTTATAAACATTAAAAACCTCCAGTAGATCACCAAATCACATTTTCATTTTCCCTTCACACACATTGATGATAGCTCGACCCGCATCTAAGAATGAACGCCCCAAAATAAATGGGACTTCCAGATCAGGCTCATAGTCCAAGATAATGAAATCAGCTGGGAATATAAAGGAACCCACCTGAAACAGCACATCTTCAATTACTCCCTCCGGATGAGCAAGGGAGCGATCAGCCAATTGTAAAATCATTGTTCTTGGGCGTGATTCACCCAACCCCAACTGCTTGAACACAGATAGCGTCATCAAATTAATACTTGCCCCAAGATCGCACAGAGCTCGCCCGACTGCATGCTTACCAATTGAGATTTGGATAGTAAAACTACCCGGATCTTTTAATTTCTTAGGTTGCTTACTTTGTATTCTTGAGCTAACTTCCTCAGTGAGTGACACGGTTTCAAACTCAATCAGCCTGCGTTTATTGACCACAATGTCATTGATGTATTTAGCATATTTGGGCACCTCCTGTAGAATGTCTACCAGTGTAATATTGATTTGTACCTACTTCAAGAGGTCAAGAATGTTTTTGTATGTTTCATTATCTTTCACCTTTTACAACCTTTGAGGGAATGGAGGGGGTGGCCCCACAAAAAATGGTGGGGGTTGCTCAGCCACCGCCTCCTTTTCTAGCTTATCTGATTCTTTCGGGTTGTCTGATGTTGATTCAATAGTGGTTGGTCTCTCATCAAAATTTACCTGCTTTCTCTTCTTGGACTGTACTTCTTCCAATTTCTTCCCATTCCTCAATGATATAGCATTAACAGATGCTTTACGATTAGCTTCAGTGTCACTTGGAAGAGCTCACGTTGGTCGGGTATTTTGAGAACGGGCGACTTGCCCCACTTGACGTTCTAAGTTTCTCATCGCTACAGTTTGGGCTTGGTGATCAGCCATTATTTTTTTATTGAAAGCAAGTTGGTCACTCATCATTCTCTTCATAATCTCCTCAAGGCTTGTTGATGGTTCAGCCTGAGGTGGTTTGTACTGCTGTTGAGGTGCTGGATGCCTGTAGTTATTCTGAGTGCTTTGAATTCCACCCCAAGAGAAGTTTGGGTGGTTTCTCCAGTTAGGGTTATAGGTGTTTCCATATTGATTTTCTTGTCCCCTATTCGTGTTACCCACAAAGGAGACAGATTATGGATTGACTGGGCATAAATCACTCGAATGACCCTCTCCACAAACTTCATAAAATACCTGAATTTGTTGCACTGGTTGTGCCTGTTACACTGGTTGAGATTGTTGATTGCTACATCTACCACAATTTTTGTTTGTGGATGGAGTCTCTCAATGAAAGTGTGAACTAACACCTCGTTTGTCTGATTGTGATGAGGACAATCTCTGAGTAGCCCCTTGAATCTTCCACATGCTGAATATAACGATTCACCTGTTTTCTATCTAAAGGAGACTATCTCACTCCTGATCTTTGCAGTCTTTCCTGAAGGGAAGAACCTTGCCATAAATTTTCTCGCCAAATCGTTCTATGTTATAATGGAATTAGATGGTTCTGTCTTCAGCCATCGCTTTGCTTCGCCCAATATTGATAATGGGAAAGCATGAGCCTCACATAATCTGGCGTGACCCCGTTAGTGATATAAGTATCACTAATCTCCAGGATGTTCAGAATGTGCTGTTGTGGATCCTCGTGTGGAAGACCCAAAAACTGCCCGTTTGCATGAAGTAGTTGGATCATGATCTATTTCAGCTCAAAGTGCCCAGTGATTCTGGGATTCATGATGCTGGAGGTGACATTAGCAATACTGGGCATTGCCACCTCCTCAACAACCATGTGTTGCTCCTCTGCCATGTTCATAGGAAATCAGATGAAGTCCTGAATATTGTCTGTATCTCTTGCTTCTCGCAATCTCCTGTGAAATGATCTATCCTGGCTTCTGACCCCACGCATTCACTCGAAGATCCTGAGATTGGAACAAAAATCATGTGACGTTAGACTCAATGAACTAAACAAATAAAGCAAGTAACTAAAAAGTAGTCTATATTCAAGTCCCCGACAACAGCGCCAAAAACTTGTTGGTTCCAAACGCACACGAAAGTATACATGGTCGTAGAAAGTAATATAATGTTAAATCGAATGTCGAACTCACAGGGACTTATGTTAACAACCTGCTGAATCACTCTAATTGTTATTTAATCGAGCCAAAACAATGTCCAGGAATGTAACTAATTTATACTACGATTCTATGAACTAACTAATTATCAAGTGACAAGAATATAGTTGTGTGTATTAAGTAGAGAAAAATATTCCAGGTTGTGATCAATTCACCACTCGTATTGCATTCTAATTAACTCTCCCTTTCATATAATTCACTCATGGTTGCTAATTAATCGATAATTGCTCTCGTAGCCTTCTCCCGAAGTACTATTCGCCTATTCTCAATATATTAACACCTATATTCCTATGAAATTAATCTATTAGAATGCACTAAGATTACGATGTTTAATTAAGAACGATGACTAGGTATATTCCTATCATAACACAAATCCACTCCCCTGAAGTGTTAAGATCGCGCTCTCTTCAATTCTTCTCTAATATATATACGGCTTTCCCAAGCATAACATAGATAGTATATAGAACCTAATTGCGGACCAGACAATTAAGAATTAAATGCATAATTGAAGAAAGAACCATATATTGAGTAAACTATAATCAAGGTTAAATTAATGTCGAATAAAAATATTCATGGCGAAACCACAACCCCAGAACAATGGGTGTTTAGCCACTCATGATAGAATCAAACAATTGCATAAGTCTTGAATGGATTGTAAATACTAGAAAACGATGAAGAAACTGATAATCTTTTGCTCTCTAATGATCCTGTGTGTATCTTCTCTCCGAGAATGGAATCCTCCTCTCCAAATTGTGTTTTTGGGTCTATTTATATGTTTAGGATAAACCCTAAATGTGTAGGAGACTTCTATTCAAAACGGGAAACACTTATAACCTTTAAAACTCGGAATTGACTGGACCAGGGACCCCAGGCGTTAAGCCCCAAACGCCTAGCTATAGCCTGGGTAGGCCTGTCGTTTGGGATCTAACGCCCAGCTAACGCCTGGGCAAGCCTGGGGTTTGGGCTCTAACACCCAGCTAACGCCTGCTCATGCCAGGCTTTAGGGCCAAAATGCCAGGCTATGGCCCGGGTCACTCCGTTTCGACTCTTAAGCGTATTTTTGATGTTTATGCATCCATTTAGCTCGGCTTCCATCTCCAATTCACCAACATATGAAATAGACTCCATTATGCACATATGACATGTATTTTTATCACAGAAGCACATAAATTGTAAGGTAGATAATGCTTAAAACTATGGATTCTATCCACGCATCACCCCGCTATTTCCTCTAGCGGCGGTGTCAACTCAAAGTCTGAAAAGTAGAACACGTTGTGAGCAGGGTCCCAAAATGATACTACATCCTCAATGATTACCAATCTTGGCTTAATTTTTAGAAGACCAGTAAGCTACCCAAGGCTTTTACCGCGGACTTTCTGCTAACTTCCCTCAGGTCCCTCCACCACATATGGAGTCCCACGGGAATTCCTCGACAACTCTAAAGGGGATATTTTTGACAGTGCTCATCCTGCACATTTATTAAGTTATTTGGTTATGGAAAAAGCAAATCCATATTTTATTTTTTGACCAAGGTTAAAGAAAAGTGCTATTCCTGAAAAAATTTTGTAATCAAGTGAGTAATGGACCAACGCTGCGAATATGGCCCATCAACACTTCGGGTAAGAAGTTTGTCGGGCTGTGCTTGCTAATTGGGTCAAAAATTTTGGGAAAAGACCACAGGCGGCAATTTTCGCAAAACAGCCTTCCGGCACCCCATTGCGCAATTTGGCTATTTATGCAACAACGGAGTCACCTAACTTTAATTAGGACCATATTTTGTATTTTGATTTTAAAAAATAAGGTTGGACCCTAAGAGGGTTGCCTACGTATCCCACACCGGTGAGAATCAAACAATTGCGTAGTTCGGGAAATCTCGACACACTTTTGAAAAATATGCACCGACTTATTTCATTCTGAAATACTATTTTCCTTCTATATTTCCTTTATTTTTTAGCAAATTTCGACAGAGTTTCGCAAAACAGCCTTTCGGCGCCCCATTGGGCAATTTGGCTATTTATGCAACAACGGAGTCACCTAACTTTAATTAGAACCATATTTTGTATTTTGATTTTAAAAAATAAGGTTGGACCCGAAGAGGGTTTCCTACGTATCCCACACCGGTGAGAATCAAACAATTGCATAGTTCGGGAAATCTCGACACACTTTTGAAAAATATGCACCGACTTATTTCATTTTGAAATACTATTTTCTGGATGAATTTGAATATCGAGGGTTTTTCAAAAATCGGATAAATCTCCTATTCTATTTCTCTCTTGGTTTTTTTCTGTTATTTCTCTTTTCTTTGGCCGGTCAACAAATTAACCGAAACAAAAAATTGTACACATAGCAAGTAGGATGCATCATGATGGTTTTTCATTTCGGGTTCACATGTACTAGAGGGACCCAACCCCTGTGTTGAGTCTCCAAAGTCAAATGCACGTGATGCAAATAATCGTTCCTACTAGGGATCCGGCATTAGGCTATGTTATACAAGGTTTAAATTTTTGTTCTAGACAAGACTTACCCGAGTAAACAGCTCGAGCCGAGGTCGGGGTAGCGTACCGGGAATACAAAAGCTTCACCGACTTTGCAACTTGTCTGTACCTCGTTCTAAAATTTGGATGACTCTAACAGAAAAGAAGTCACACAAAGTACACACTTCCCAGATAATTTAGAAGACTTAGAGAGAAGAAGGGTTTCAACACAGTTTATATGCAATTCGGATAAATATCAAAGGGGTAAATATGGAAATTAGCACATCAGGTTTAAACACGTAAAATTATATAAGGAAAGCCAAAACATAACAATTATATAAGCTTGAAGTCTTGAACCTTAAACCAGAGATTCTGGGTTCGGTCCCCAGCAGAGTCGCCAGAGCTGTCACACCTCCTTTTTCACCCCCGGATTAATGAAGGGATAATAAGGGAGTTTTTCCACTTTAAGTGACATTATTCATATTTGGGATTTATTTTAGTTTTAGAGTCGCCACCCGGATTTTTGACGATATTCTGGGATACCATTTTTTTATTGAAGTCCCTAACTGAGGAATTTTAGACTATGTTTTAACTTTTCTGCGAACCAGATATCCGAGTAAGAAATTCTGTTAACCCGGGAGAAGGTGTTAGGCATTCCCGAGTTCCGTGGTTCTAGCACGGTCGCATAATTATTAATATTTTGCCTAAATTATCTGATTGCTCTATTATGTTTTAAGCCCTTTAACTTTTAACCTGGTTTTAGTGTTTATGGATTTATCTTGGAACAAGTCACGATGGCGTGCACTTGTTTGTTTTGGACACATTGTAACTGCACCACACGAAATGCACCCACAATTACAACACGTGATTTTTATTATTGTTTCGAGTTAGAGCCGGGGACATGATTTATCACACCTGAATGTAGGTTATGATTGTTTGAGATAATAATTGATTATTTACTAAATTTCAAACTAAAGGTATTTTGAACCTAAAGGATATGTAAGACATTGTTTAAACCTAAATTCGTTTAGTTTAAAGGACAAGATGTTTGGGCTATGGCCATTTTTAGCCCAAGTTATTTAACCCTTTCGGCCAATCCTAGTTTTAGGCTATTTTTTGTAAAAAGAGGAAAGCTATGTTACGAAACTAAAGCATGCTAACAAGGAAGGGTCTAAAATTACTGATTTACAAATCACACATTAAAAAAGTCAAATGAACACATAGAACATTGACTGAAATAGTTTTATCAACTTCAAATGACCTAAACTCATACATTTTGACATACACATTGAGTTCTACATATTTTTGTAAATTTTGCACTCCGAAGAACACGAGATGAATCTGATGAGAAAATACTTTGAATAGAAAATGCATATTTGTATATACTTCAAAATTTCTTAGATCTAAAAGTAGTCATTTTCAGAATTTCAATAGGTATTTACAGGGTCATTTGGATAGGTTAATTTTAACGAAAAATCTTAAGAAAAGATTTAGAAAGGGTGCTTTTGAAATTTTCAATCAAATCTGAATACTTAAATGATTAACGTATGGAACTTTGTATTTGAATTTGAGAATAAACAGCCTTGAGGCTAAGGGATTTTCGCATTTTTCAATCCCAATGGATTGTGCCCAAGCTTTTTCAAACGCTGGGGGGGCATTATCCATAGCGTGGTCCATTTTAAACAATCCAAAATAGCCATGTTTTAGTCTAGTGTACTCAAAACAAATCTGAAGCTAATTATACACATTTTTTCTGAAAATTTTATGAACACATACATATTGAAAGGAAGGACTTCTAATTCAATAAAAATAATGCTCAGTGTTATATTACAATGATTATGAAGAGGTAAGTATGAGTAAATTACAACCTTAAACGAAATTACAACTTCTACTGAAAAAACATTTTTTTAGATAAAAGAGAACTGAAAATTAAAGCTTCTAAACTGGTTGCTCTAACTTGGGTTCTCTATGACTATGCACTTGTGCCTCCATTTGCAATTTCTTAGTACCCAAATAAGCAGGTGTGTTATGTATCCTTCAGAGCAAATCCGACCATTAAAGGAGTCAGATTTGACTCTAATCGGGCTATACTACATGATACTTTTAAAAAAAGAACAGTTTTATGCCTTCTTCCTAGAATGAATCTGACCATGATTAGGGCCAGATTCAACTCGAGTAATGCCCAACCTATTAGACACTGAACTATTACCATATGTACACAACAAATTTCAGCAAGTATTCACACAAAGATTTTGACTATTCTAGGCATTTTTAAGGAGTAAATCCGACCATTTTGGGGTTCAGATTCCCTGCCTTAATGCCCTTTTCAACCATAGACTTTGTACCCTTAATGGGAAATTTCAGTAAGAAACTAATGTTTGTGCACTACTATGGGGTGAATCTGGCCATTAGAAGGTCAAATTCATCTTCCTTAGTGTAGATTATCTAAGCAAACACAAAGCAAACATCCACCTCATTTTTATTGACACTAACAACACAAATTTATGTATTCATAGTCTAAAATCAACAAGAATTAAGCAGTACTAAGCTGATACCAATAAGAATAGTTTCAAAGGGTTCATATACATAAAAGATAGCACCTACTCAAGTTCATCTAGCCATAAACTGACTAGCACGTTAAGCATAACAGTAAATAAATGAACATCACACTTTAGATTTTTCATACAAGCAGAAGTAAGAAGTTTCAATTACAAAATAACAGGTTTACACAGCAAATGGAAAACAAAGGTTCATATCTGGAAATTTCATTAAGAGTGAGCAATTACATACCTTTTTGAAGAGAAAAGTATCAAAAAACTGACCAAATAAAGGTCAGGAAAAGAGAGAGATCAACAAAAAGAAGAAAATCCAGCAACAACAAGCAGAAAAACCAAAACCAAAAAAACCTCAGCAGGAAATTAACGCAGAAATTTAGAGTGTGAATACTTAAAGTTCTCCAAAATCAGAATACCAAAAAGAAGAACAAAAGCTGTGAACCTAACAATACACTGATGAATTTTTGTTCAAAGGAGATCAGATTTTTCTCTTTGTTTTCAACTAATATTTTGGAAATTTTTTTTGTGAGCAGCAGATGCTCTGATTTTCTGTGTTTTCAAATGTTTTTCTGGTAGTAAAGGTCTATTTCCTCAGTAAAAAAAATGTTTTAAGTGGTAAAAATGTGTGTATATATAGGGGTATTTGGGATAGGATATGCTTAGCATATTTTCTATCCAATAAGCTGAAAATAGTATAAATGCAGCTGTCACCCTTATCTTTTGGGACATCTGCCCTATTCCAGAAGATTCCCAGCCCTTTAAATTACTTTAACCCCTAAAATATGATTTGTCTGATATTTCCTTATTCTAGAAGTTTCTTGGGTTGTTACACCCAAGATTCTTCAATTGTAATTCCTAAACTGCCCCTTAATATCCTTAGAATTACCCCTTACGGTTAACCAAGGTTAAAAGGCTAATCAAGGTTATTGATCAAGTGTTAAATTAATTTCAATTAGTTTGTCTTAATTGAATAGTTAACTTTTAATAAAGCTCAACTTAGATTAACTTTTGTCTTAATATGTAATTAGCTTAGTCGTTTATCT
Source organism: Nicotiana knightiana (assembly GCA_005239525.1). Lineage (NCBI taxonomy): Eukaryota > Viridiplantae > Streptophyta > Magnoliopsida > Solanales > Solanaceae > Nicotiana > Nicotiana knightiana. The sequence goes on along the minus strand of ML373430.1, from coordinate 62,496 downwards.
AAGTTAGGAATTGAGTTAGGTATTTTATTCTGATTTAGTTGATTACATTAGTATTATATCTTTAATGAAGTTGGAAGCCAATCTTGTTTAATAGGTGAGGTTAGGTAATTAACTAATTTAAATTAGTTAGTTTAAGTCTCTAGACTTAGGTTAATTATACTATTATTTATTTCAGTTTCAAATGTACACTTAATTAGTCGAGTGTAATTATCTCTCTATTACCTAATTAATAATTACCTAATCAATTAATTTAGGTGGACGATTAAACTTTTCGATTATACTAAAATCATAAGACAAATTAGGGTAGATATATATTATCAAGTTTAGGTTTGAACCCAATTCAACAAATCACCATAGAACCTAAAAATCAGAAGCTAAGCTATAGCAGGTAATCAATTAATCGGAACCCTAAAATCCTAATCGATTGATGATTAATCAACAACTATAATGAACCCCTAATAAAGTATTAATTAAGGACAACAAAATGTTGAAATGGCTATCATTTGAGAATTGCTAACCTAATCCACACACACATGAAAGAAACATTGAAATCCAAATTAATCAGTAGAAACAGTTACACATATACAAGATATGATTTCATTTAGAAACGTAAGACCACCTTCAGTTAATCAAAAAGTATTAAACATTGCTAAAGAAACCAAACAGAAAATTTATGAAGCCTAATTGATTAATTTACCTAAGAAAGACTGATTATTCAGAAGCAATATCAATTCTACTCTAGGAAATTTATTTAATAAGAGTGAAGAAAAGAGAAAAAGGAGAAGGGTACCAGTGGGAGTGGTTTGACGGATTCCGGCGGGTACGAAAACAACCCAAACCCGCATGAATCGATAGCTCTCAACAAGAGCTGTCGATTCATGTAGGTGTGAGACATTGGGAGCCTTCAATCTAGCAGGGACATGTTCTTAGGGTTTCCACATTCCTAGATCTGAAATTACTCAAAATTGAGTGATTTTTTAGGGAAACTAATAGTAGGATGGGGTTAAGGAGGTGAAGGAGGTTGTAAGGTAGAAGTTTGCGGTCGATTGGCATAGCACCGCCGCCGGTGGGCGATTTCTAGTCGGCGGAGCTAGGTGGGTGACGGCAGGGTTGTGAGGGGCTAGAGAGACAAGACAA
>ML373430.1:49934-60475 GCA_005239525.1 Nicotiana knightiana | reverse complement strand
AGGGTGAAATGGGGGGTATGGGGGTACGTTTGGACAGTTATAAAGTATAGGAGTGATGGGTTCCCAGTTGTTTGATCAAACCTAATCAACGGCTAGGATGAATTCACTTAATTAAAACGGGGTCGTTTGGATAGGTCTGGGGCCGACCGGGTTTAATTGGTTGGGCCTGGGTAATTTTTGGTCCCTTGTTAAGCTAATCTCAAATATTAATTAATCTATTTAAATTATATTACAAACTCCACAAAATATAGTAATTAGTTCTAAATGAGTCTTTGTCTAATTATGAATTAATTGGTAAATTAATTAAGGGTAAACAATTAATTTGACATTTATTTAAGAAATCAATTTTTCGTAACTAGTTCGAAAAAATTACTAATTTTATAACTAGTTATTAAAACTACATTACATCAAATAATAATTATCCGTTTGTTATTTAATTCAATTAATTACAAATAATAAATTCATAATTCCTTGACAATAGTGATGTAATTTTAATAATTTTAAAAGATGAATTATAAATATGCAAATGCAACCATTAACAATTAATCACTAAAATTAAACAAAAAATTTGTAAAATTAATTTATTAGATTGAATTTTGTAGGAGTATATGGTGGGTGAAAAATCATGTACTCATAATGTTCTCCAGTTTTACAGATCTTGTCGAGTACACTAGGTATGTGCTTCCCCTTTCATGTTTCTTATGAACAACTTCATCCACATCTTTTCGTTTCTTCCCACTCCAACTAACATGTCACATGCCCTCAAATGTGCAGGGGGATTACCCGTCCATCTGAAGATATCAATTTTTGGAGTCTTATACCCTAATGGAATATCCACATCCTGATAGATACACAGATCCTCATAGTCCAAACTTTCACTTACCTGGGCGACTTGGAGGTTCTTCATTTGTTTTCTCAAGATTTGTAACTGCTCAGACATTGACTCTTTTTCCTTGCGCCTGGCTTCCATTTCCATTCTGACGTACTGGTCAATCTCATTAGGCACCCTTACCATGAAAGGCATTGTAAATGTAGGGTTATTAACAATATATACATGAGGAATATATTGCTCTGTGCAGAGATATGTGCCACGGGTATGTGCTGATTTTGGTAAGTGGTAAAGGTAAATCTTTCACGAGGAGGGGTGTGACTTGTGTTGGTTGTAACAAGTGGGTTTTGTGGCTTTTGAATGTAATGTGGTACGTATGGAGTGTGGATAGGAGGATTTGGTGGGTTTGCATGGATTACTGGAGGTACGATTTGAGTGGCGGGGACTGGAGTCGGGGTGTTGTTAGCCTGGCATGATGTAGAAGGAAAGTGGTAGAGAATTGAATCTATATAGGGGAAACGAGGTGGTTATGAAAGCATTTATGTGGACAGATGTTCTAGATCCCTAATATTATGTACTTCATCCCTTAAAGCCTCCATCTTCTGGGCCATCCTAACCACATGTTCTAAATTCCTTGTATCACCCTTCTCTCTCAATCGCCCCCGGGCTATCAACTATGACTAGAGCATGTTCCGGGGGTTCTCTGTAGCATACATCTTCCCCTTTAATCGTAGGTTGTACGGTTATTCCGCGAGTTTTGAGTCGACATAAACCAAATTTCTTTTGTGGAGCAACAACAAAGTAGAAATGAAAGAAAAGAAAAAGAAGCAAAAGTCAGTTTCTTCATTTATACAAGCAAAGGGTTACTTAGAGAAGTTAATTTACGTAAGCTATTTTCCTACAATATACTGTTGTGCATATGCATATAATTGAAAGAGATTAGAATATTGTACATAATGCTCACATTTATAAGACATATGAGATGAGTCTAAATTGTAAATACTTTGCCTTTAAATAATTATGGCAATTTTTATAATTCTAGTGGAGTAAATTATTGTGGGGACATAGATCAAGATATACCTTAGTTTATGAAATTATCTAGATCTTAGACTAAAAGGGATGCTGAAAATCTTGTTGGGCAGCAACTCCTAAATTTTGAAAGAGTCCATTCCCTTTTAAAATTTAGCCTTGTGTTTCGTTTTTGGTTTTGAAAGGGGAACTACTGACTCAGCTACGTATTTGTTAGTCTTCAACATCTTAAAGAAAGGGTTAGAGAAACACAGTAGATCAATGATGTGAACATCTTATGATTAGCGAATGGAGGATTATTTAGTAAGTAATATTCCTTTTAATCCTATGTTCTTTAAGGCATGCCTAAATTATTTTTGTAATCCAAAAGGTAAAATAAATAATGATCAAATATGTGAGAGCAATGTTATATACATGTAAGAGAATACAAATAAAAAGATGTAATGAAGCATTAAAGGTAAGGAGTGACCCTGGTTTACAACGGAAAGAGGCAGGTCAAATAATCTGCGGGAAAGTGCAGCAGTAGGCTCGGATTTCAAATGCATGACGCTTAATTTGGGCCTGTGTTCCTTAAGAACTCAGCGTGTCCAATAGTTGTACATGTTCAAAAGCAAGAGAGAAAGTCATTAGATACAACATTCTATACATGCAGTCATGCATGAAATAGATAAGTAAATGACTTGAAAAAAAATAAAACTAACTAACGATACTTAAGTATTATGACAGGTTATACTAATATGGGTTATGTATGGTAAAAAATTTACATTGAAAAGCATTATTTGTCATTAAACACTAAACACAAAAGGAGTAATAAATACCAATGAGTTAGAGGCTAACGATAGAGTTCCACTCAAGGACAAAGCTTTTTTTGAATCCCCTGATACTTCAAAGTTCCCAAGGGTCTCTAGGCCCAGGGCAATGCTTGTGCAAGGAAGAGCAACACAACTAATAGCTAAATCTTACTCCTAAATACCCCTAACCATCAATGATTAACTCTCCCCTACAGTTTTAAGAACTAGTGAGGCACTTTCAATATAAACCCGTCACCATGACAATCCCATACAACATATGTGTACCCGAGTCTTAACATAATAACATACGGAACACAAAGCAGTTTTATACAGATTTCCATAACCATATTCCCAAACACTAGGTGAAAGATTAACACATTAAACAAGTCTAAAGGCTACGTTTCAAAGACTCATAGCGACAAAGATTTTCATGCTACGACTAACGAACGAAACACCAAAAATCAGAGAAAAGAGCAAACAGTCTAATTCCTCGATTTTTAATGGGTACAGATTTATTTGCCTTGACGGCCTAGTTAAAGTAAGCGCTGATTGTTTTAACTCAAGTCTGGTCTTTAGCACACACAAGTTAATGATATTACCGGGATCTTTGAAAGTATAACGAGGCTTATAGATGTGGTTAGTAGTTATATATATATATATATATAAGACTTTCATAGTAATGACTCAAAGGTTGCTTTAGGGTTAACAATCACTTATACGAAAAAGAAACCACCATGAACACTTAAACTTCACATACTTCAACTAAATGATAAAAGATTAAACCATGAGCATTCATTTATGTTCTAGTTGGATTCATCGAACAACAGTCTTATATACAAAACAACGAGATATGCTAAATAGAAATAATCTGATAGATATAAATACCACAACATAACATTAAAGAAATATGAAGTCTAGACAAATATGAGAAGTCATTAAGGCATATTAAAGAACTTGATCGTATAAGCTACTGGATTCAAAGTAGGAGTCATCAAGGTCACATAACAACTCGATCAATACTAATTAGAGATACATTAAAGCATAACAGCTAGCCATAAATCAACAACAAATCATTACGAACCGGAATAAACAACCATGGACTAATGACAAACATCATAAACGAAAACAGTCAATAGAAAGATAGAAGTATATTCATAAATTTCGAATAAGACAATCAAAAGTGAAGGGGAGGAGGTATACTGACTTCCGTTTGTGCAACAACTCAAACAAGGTTTAACTTAGCCGTGTAAGAAACAAAGCTTCAGCTTTTTAGCAGTGAAAGAACTCAGAAACAAAACAGAAACAGAAATTGATGAGAAAGAGCCTATGCTTTGAAATCATAGTGGTTTTTGGTACTTCGTATTAGATTTCTTAGTTCTCGTTATGTCTTTCGGGTGAGAGCATTGAAAGTCCAAATTTATAGTGGATGTGAAACCTTAGGGTTTCAGAGATTCAAATAACTTAGTGTAGAGTGACGGGGATGGATGATGATAGTAAAGAAGGTAAAACCAAAGTAAAATCATAGTGAATAAGAGGAAAATAGATAAGAATCATACCATGGGTGAGTGACAACCATGACGAGTGAAAACCCAATCGGACAAGGACCGGAGGTTCAGAGGTCATTGCATTTGACCTCTGGTTTAAAATAATCATCATAAGGAGATCGTGCAAGCTTTAACAGAATCAGAAGATTTGAAGACTAAAGTTTCATATTTGTGTTTGGGTCAGAGAACTCAAGATTTTGAATATTTAAGACGAAACAGGGAGATAACATCGAGATTCGTGTAGTTAGAAGACATAGGGAATGATTTGAGGTCATGATTCATAACCTTGCAGGATTTGGTGCAAGGTTTTTTAGGCCTGATGGTCTGAAGCTTGAGAGAAAATGATAGAGCAAAGGGAAAAAAAGCTGCAGGGACGACTGACCAATGAATTAGGGTTAAGGAACGACACCAAACAATTTCTAAGTTAATATGGGAGGAAAAGATATGGTACATTGGATCATTTGATAAACAACCCCGATAATTTAAGTATTAACCGATTTTAACGAGGAAATATGTTGTCCGTAGGGATCCAACGATGAGGATTAAACCTTTTGGGTATTTAAAATTAAGGGGAAAATAATAGTTGAAATGTAGACCGTTGATTAAAAGGATGGGGAACCTGGATCAGATGAGTGTGTAGGACGGGTGACGGCATGATTTCATTGGAAAATAAGAGTATCATGACCCCAAATCTAAACTGGTCGTGATGGCGCCTATCGTGATACTAGGCTAACCAATTTACTGAGAAAAACATAATGGTTTTCCATTTAGCACACAAATTTATGATATTTCATAATAGTATTCACTTTTTAAGCATTTCAAAAAAACAATAACCTCAGTCATAATGCCCAAACACAGCCCCAACACCTGGAGCCAACCGTCATGAGCATCTAAGAAATGATACAGTCTAATACTAATTCTGTACGACAACAAGTCTGGGAAATAAAGTAAAATGACAAAGTAGGAAGGAGAAAGAGTAGGCTGCGGACGCCGAGCAACTACCTCACAACCTCCGAACAATACTCCCAATGGGGTAGCTCAACTATCGCTCTGCCACGGTACCTGAATTTGCACACAAGGTGCAGGGAAAAATGTGAGTACGCCAAATCAGTAAGTAACAACCATAACTAAAGACTTGATTGCTGTGACGAGCATTTAAATCATAATTTCACAAAATAAGTGTCAACAAAGGTAATTAAATCAGGTAGAATTCTACATCAACCATATACTTCACAAATTCCAGTTATCCTTTCAAAACTTTTAAAACAGTAATTTTCTTTTATTAAAAGGATCAGTGTAAAGAAGAGGTAGAAAACATTGAATTTCACAATCTAACAACCTCTCAAGCACACTGTCGCTCATAAGTAAGGTTTCTCAGTTAGTCGTGACTCCATTATCAATATTCAATGTTCACACTCATCACTCTCACTCCACATGTACCATGTATCCACACAAACTGCTGTGGTGTGCATCCCGATCCACATAACATATGTTGCGGTGTGCAGTTCGATCCAAATAGTATATATATATGATGTGGCATGCAGCCCGATCCAAATAATAGCCGACTGCGCTGACTGAGGGTGTACAGACTCCCAGAAGGGCTCCTATAACCCAAGCGCAATATTGTTGCGGCGTGCAGCCCCTTCCATAAAATATATTGATGCATCGTGCATCCCGATCCCTATAATATTTATTGTTGCAGCGTGCACACCGATCCATATAATATCCTCACCACTCGGCTCTCGGCCTTACTCAGTCATCCTCACAAGACACTCAGGAAACTCATACCAACTCACGGGACTCAACCCAAGGTACCTCTCAGTATTCTAAACAGTGTGATCACAGTCATAACCTTTGCAACTCGTGCACTCAATAGCAACATCCAAATGTAATCAAATTATATAAAAGATTCACATGAGAGGACCATCCCGCCATTAAAAATTACGGTCACAACACCATGCTAAGATCCTGACACTCATCGAAAAATCAAAACACACGAATGTGACACGAATGATCATACCTCTACATAACTGTACTACAATGTGTGATACCATCCAACGATGGGTCACATGAAATACATCCAGCCACCTTGCTTGAAACCAATAACCATGCGCAATTCTACATGAAGTACTTCAAGTGCATCGCCATAACCATGGGGAAATCGGACGATACGATGCCACACGAATCAGAAAGTACATAACCAATATGCCCTAATCCTGCAATAAAGCCCAAATAAATCCGCACCATATGTGCATATAACAAACAATCACCACTTATTGCAACGCCAAAAGGGTACTCATAGATCACTCAAGAACACGAATAAACTCAATGACAATTGGATGGTACATCCCTCAACAGTAGCAATTCTGAGACATCAATTCCGACCCGGTACAGAACAAACACCCACATTGGTCCTACCAATGAACCCTAAATCAACTCTGGTCATACACAATAGACAAATGACCCTCCGAGGGTCCATAAAGACTAAATCACAACACATTATCCCTGGCTAACCTTGGCTACGTCTCTACAGCCCTCAACTATGAAATCATGTCCTCGTTCGAGTCCCCAGACTCAAAACCCTTCGAGCACACAAATCACCATATTCAATCTCAACTCCGTCGCCTAAATGTCTAATACTTCCCAATACACAATCATACATCGAGGGATACCCATACAATCCATTTGTGTTACAAGGCCAAATTTGAATACCCGCAGCCGACCAACAAGGAGAGTATCTCCACACCAATAAAGTAACCCTAAATGAAAACACAATGCCCCTTTTGAAACTTATACCTACTTCGAGCCAAATCTAAAATTAAACCATCCACCTGATCATCTAATATTGTCCATTCCACCTAAGAATTCTTATCGCATCATGACCTAGCACCCGCAGTCTCAATACTATACCACACATCGCACTTATAATGCCATCATATGAACGATACGACAAACGTCAAACCCAGTCTAAGTCGCAAGCAACTACATACTCAATCAGCTAAGAACTCTCAATCAGCTTCTTACTCTTTCACCTTTGAAAGAAGTCGAAATACAAAGGGGTAGGTAAGATCCCGCGCACCTTGTTCAAGTTGCGGATCTCCTTCATTAGCTTTGAGTTCATTGTTTTCTTCTGGTTCTCCTTTAAAAGGGCAATCACACGTAGAACCTTACCACATCATAAGCACCCAAAGGACTGATCTTACCCATTACCATGCTGGTCTAATCCACAACCTAGCTGTCTTATATCTCCGAGTTCCTTTTGAATTACCTTCCTATTGATTCTTTCTTCTTACCACAGTACAAAAATCCTCAGCCATAAATCACCACGCTAGACCCTAGTACAGAACCACATCGCCCTAAGGCTCATAAATCGTTGAATATCTCTCAAGTACCCCAAAGTACTACATCTCAAATACTCACTCTAAAGAGACTTTCGATGAGTTCGAACTATCATTCCCTTTCATGATACTGGAATGTAGAATCCACAATGATGTATAAACCCTGAATCCATCAGAACCGTTCTCGAGAGTCACCCACTCTACACAATTCTCAATTAAATCGATCAAGAAAATTGAATGACATGTACCCCATTAACACACCAACACCCAAGGGAGTAGCTCACACCCCTAGGCAACCAAGAAAGTTCCTACTTTACGCACACTACTTCCTTTAAAAATAACAAGTCAATCATGCAATAATACCCATATCCCCGTAGAGTATAATACAAACTGTATCCAGAAATTTCCATTTCTCGAGTCATTCTCAAACTCCACCTCTACAGGTCATAACTGATACACCAGTATACCCCAAACTGAAACTAATACAACATATATTCAGGAAACCAACTAATCATTTGCAGACTCCCCCACTTGGCTCAAAGCCATAGATCAAAACAAACAATAACTCACAATGCCCATAAGCTATCACTACCACAATACCACAGTGGGATTAAACTAAATTCTTCATAAGCTCATATATAAATCAAACCATTAAACATCCCAAATCATCTCACCTCGCATTCACCATGGCAATAGCCATGCCAACTCCCATAAGTGATCTAAACTCAAATTGCAACATATATCAATTACTGGTAAAAGAGAACTTGCTACAAAATAACATAAGGATCACACAACCTCAGGACACCACGTTGGAAATAGCCCCGCCTGGTTATCCTAAAACTGATCTCTATCTATACCCTTCCGAAACTCATAGCTATTACGCAATCATTTTATCCTTCTGCATCTAAACACAAACGAGCCTACCCTCGAGGCATCACAATACGCGGTATAAGAACTTGAAGCTTATGGCAGAACTAAGACTGGAGCGGTGGTCAAAGAAATATTGAGCTTCTGGAATCTCTACCCACACACGTCTAACCACATGGATACTCTTACTGGACACCATGTGTCCCAACAATGCTACTGAACTGAGCCAAAATTCATAATTAGAGAACTTTGCATAGAGCTTCTCCTCCCTGAATCCTTATAATGTCGTTCTCAAATACTCAGTATGTTACCCCTAGCTATGCGTATACGCTAGGATACCATCAATGAATACAATAACAAAGGAAGCTAATACAGATTGAATACACCGTTAATCAAATACATGAACGCCACTCGGGAAATGATCAGCCCAAAAGACATCACTAGGAGATCATAACACAATAGAAGGACACGCTTCACTCCACAACTGAACAACATAAGAGGTTTTCCCATACACTCACGACTCGAGGCCATATGCGAACTCTAGACAGAAGTCAAACACTCAATAGTTCTTGCTACATATGCAGCCCATCCCTTTTTTTTCACAATCAAGCGAATATAACACATCTCTTCCTAAAATCATACTCACCACATAGTCATCTAGTCACAAAGTCCCATTAATAAGGACACCAACGGACATATAAGTCCCCAAATACATGTGCTCACGCAACGAAATCTCAGCATTGAAACCACACACAGAATCCTCCCTCAAGTCCTCCAGTCTGGACGATTATCATCATGCTAAATTCACATCTCATACATGGAAGCGCACAAGGCGTCGGTGTACAGCTGATACCAAGCGCTCACGTGCGCATTCGAATACATGGAAGGAATTCAAGAGTTACGCTTCTGGCTAAATAAAAATGGATTCGCACGACAAGAATTAAAGAATGTGAGATTTTCCTAAGAGTTCTGTAGCCTCTCGAAGATAACCAGATACGTCTCTGTACCGATCCGCAAGACACTCCTAAACATGCTCATGACCGTTGAGTCCTATGTAACCTATTTTTCTGATACCAACTTTGTCACGACCCCAAATCTAAACTGGTCGTGATAGCGCCTATCATGATACTAGGCTAGCCAATTTACTGAAAATAACATAAAGGTTTTCCATTTAGTACACAAATTTATGTTATTTCATAATAATTTTGACTGTTAAGCATTTAAAAAAAACTATAACCTCCGTCATAGTACCCAAACACAACCCAAAAGTTGGAGTCAACCCTCATGAGCATCTAAGAAGTGATACAGTCTAATATAACTTCTCTACTATAACAAGTCTGGGAAGTAAAGTAAAATGACAGAGTTAGAAGGAGAAAGAGTATGTTGCGGACGCCGAGCAACTACCTCACAACCTCCGAACAATGCTCCAAATAGGGCAGCTCATATATCGCTCTGCCCCGGTACCTGAAACTGCATAGAAGTTTCACGGAGTAACGTGAGTACGCCAACTCAGTAAGTAACAACCATAACTAAAGACTTGAGTGCAGTGACGAGCATTTACATCATAATTTCATAAAATAAGTGTCAACAAAGGTAAATAGATCGGGTAAAGGTCTACATCGACCACATACTTCCCAAATTCCATTTATCCATTCAAAACTTTTATAAACCAGTAATTTTCTTTTAATAAAAGGCTCCGTGTAAAGAAGAGGGAGAAAATAATGAATTTCACAATGTAACAACCTCTTAGGCACTGTGTCGCTCATAAGTTAGGTCTCTCATTCATTCGTGACTCCATTATCAGTACTCAATGTTCATGCTTAACACTCTCACTCCACATCTACAATGTATCCACACAAATCGCTGCGGCATGCAGCCCCATCCACATAACATATGTTGCGGCGCGCGACCCGATCAAAATAATATATACATATGCTGAAACGTGCAGCCCGACCTAATTAATATATATATATATATAGAGATATACATACACATGCTGTGTCATGCAGCCCGATCCAAATAATACTGGACTGCGCTCACTAGGGGTGTACAGACTCCTGGAGGGGCTCCTACAGCCCAAGCGCTATAATGTTGCGGTGTACATCCCCATCCAATATATATATATATATATATATATATATAT
>ML373430.1:0-48180 GCA_005239525.1 Nicotiana knightiana | reverse complement strand
TATTGTTGCGGCGTGCAGTCCGATCCATATAATATATTGCTGCGGCGTGCAGCCCGATCCCTATAATATTTATTGTTGCGGCGTGCAGCCCGGTCCATATAATATTCTCACCACTCCACTCTCGGCCTCACTCATTCATCTTCACAAGCCACTCAGGCAACTCATCTCCACTCACGGGACACAGCCCAAGGTACCTCTCAGTATTCTAAAACAGTGTGATCACTGTGATAACAACAACATGTATAAAGAATGACTGAGTTCATAAATTTTCTATCAAAATAGTGTGAGAATAGAGGAAAAATACCCATAGGGGTCTAAACAGATCGGCACAAGACCCCAAACCTGGCATATTGCCCATCATATAATATAAACCTAAAAATACAGGACATCTTATGATTTCAAATCAAATATGCGGCATAATAGTCGCCACGAGATGGACCAAGTCACTATCCCTAATGGTGCACGCCCACACGCTCGTCACCTAGCATTTTCGTCACCTAATTTAACAAAACAAAGTGAAATACCGGGGTTTCATACCCTTAGCTCTAGAGTTACAATCGTTACATACCTCAAATCAGCCCGAAAACTACTCCACGATGCTCTTGCCCCTCGAATCGGCTCCCAAAAGCTCCGAGTCTATCAAAATCAAATTAATATCCTCAAAATATTCTAGGAAGACAAACCCCATTCGAAAATTACCACAATTGGGGACAAATCCCGAAATTCGCCAAACCCGACTCCGGTCCCACGTCTCGAAATTCTATAAAAATCTCATCACAAGAATCCCCATCCTTACCCGAGTCTATACATACAAAACGCATCGAAATCAAACTACAATACACCCCTCAATTCCTCAATTTTAAGTCTAAATTTCACAAGACCTAAACCCCAATTTATGCCGTTAAATTCCACAAATTCCAAGCTTAATCCGTCCAATTTCAACATAGAAACGAGTTTTAGGTCTAAGAAACTTACCTCCATAGAAAGCCTTTGACATCCCTCTTCGATATGCTCCCAAAAGCCTCAGCGCTAATGAAAATATGATGAAATAAGCCAAAAAATTGCAAAGGCATCTATTTATACTTCCTGCCCGGTAAAATCGCATCTGCGGCCTTTCCCCCACACCTGCTGTCCCAGGTGCGCACCTGCGAATCCCCGCTTAACCGACCACTTCCACAACTGCGCTCCACTTACCGCATCTACAGACTCGTAGGTGCGGCCCAAACTTACTCTTCTACGTTTCCTTCCCAATCTCGCACCTGCGGCTACCCTTCCGCAGGTGTGACCACACTAGAAACCTAGCACCAACAGCTTCTTCAGCTGCATTTTCCAATTTTAATCCTTCCGATGACCATCCAAAATCATCCCGACCCCTCGGGACCCCAACCAAAAACACAAACAAGTCCCATGACCTTATTCAAACTTAGTCGAGCCTTTGAAACACCTAAAAAAATGCTAAAACACCGAGATCACATAGGATCCAAACCTATGAACTTTTAGATTCTAAATTTTGCCAATGATGCCGAAACCAACCAAAACACGTCCGAATGACCTTAAAATTTTCACACACATCCAAAATGACACTATGAACCTACTCCAAATTTTGTAATTCCATTCCGGCCTCGATAGCTAATTTTCCATTGCCGACCGGAAATCGCCAAAAACTGACTTTCGCCCATTCAAGCCTAATTCTACACCGAACTTCAAAACCACATTCCGAACACACTCCTAAGTCCCAAATCACCTAACGAAGCTATCCATGCCATAAAATCTATATTTTGAGGTCGTTTACCATTAAGTCAACTCTTAGTTGTCTTTTTCAACTATTATGCCCATTTAAGAGACTAAGTGTCTCATCTCTCACTACGACCACTCCGAACCCGAACTGACCGGCCCAACACATAATTGTGAAGATGAACCACATATAATGAGGCAGAAATGGGGGAAATGGTAATAGTGCTCTCGGAACAACCTATCGGGTCGTTACAAAGAGGAGATAGAGATTGTTATGGTGTAGAGAAGGGAATTGGATCTGGGTCAGATTTGGCTTTGGGCTTGGTGATTTGGGAAAAAATTGATTTAAATCATAGCCATTTTGTATTTAATTGAAGAATTATAATTTTAACCTTTTAGGATTTTACTCCTTTTGAAATTAATTTAAATAAACTTAATTATTGTCAATAAAATGCAGTACAAATTATAATCATCAAATTTACTATGAATTATTGTAATTTCTTATTTGTAAAATACTTTGTCTTAAATTATGAAACTAATTTGAGTTATTAACATTTTAGTCTAATTAATCAAAATTTAATAAGTAATTCGTCAAATTATTTACAAAGCCTATGTGTCTTATTTTCAAAATTATTTTAATTGCATTAAAATAATATGTTTTTGTAATTACATAATATTAATACCTAGGTTATTAAGTTCAAAACTAATACTTAATTAGTTTTGTAAATATAGGTATTTGTGGATAGAAAATGCATTCATAACATTCATTGTAAATGATTAAGCACTAATAAATTAATTTTAAAAAGGAGGGTCAAAATTGGCCGTTAACAATTCATAGATGTGATGTTTCTTGATGTGATTTTAAGCCTCGAGTAGGTTCGTTACGTGTTTTTGGACTTGATGGTATGTTCGGATGGCGTGCCGGAGGCCCCAGGGTCCCTGGGTGCGATTAGGATTGATTTCAGGTCTATTTTGTACTTGGGATGGTTTGTTGAAGAACAACGGATTTCTAGTGTCAACACACTTGCCGTGGCGTAGGTGCGGCTGGGCGCTCCAAGAAGCGAAAGAAGGCCAGTCCGGGGAAGGTCAGAGGTGCCCATCCGCTGATGTGGATATCCTCCGCATAAGCAGAGTCTTGTCATGTGTCTTAGGACCACATGTCTTTTCATCTTCCGTGGAAGCGAACGCACATAAGCGCCTTATGGTCCGCAAAAACGGGAGCGTAGGTACGTGTTATGGACTGAAGAAGTGGAATTCACTTGGCTTGAGTTAGAGCTGCATTTGCGATGTTTCTTCCACAAATAAGGGGTCGCATATGAGACTAACATTTTATAGAAGCGGAATAACGGGGCACAAAAGGTTTGAGTCGAGAGTTTTATTTCATCTTCCACACTTTGAGTTAGATAGCTCGGTTTTGGGAGACTTTGGTGGGGATTTTCAACAATTGGATCAAGGTAAGTATTTTGTATTCGGATTTGTTAGTATTTGATGATTCCATCTTTGTTTTAACATTTAATTAGCAACTTGAGTTGGAAAAAATTTGGGGATTTTGTGAAAAAACGTCCTAAGCTATAAAATTGGGGATTTGAAGGTCGATTTGAGGTTGGAATTGGAAAATTTTGGTATGGTTGGACTCGTTATTGAATGTGTGTTTGAATTTTGTACATTTTTTTGGCTTCCAAGGTGAGGGCTTGGGTATGGCTTTTTTAGTTGATTTTTTGAATTTCATTAATGATTGCAACTTTATTATCCAGAATAGTTTTCTATGGTTTGTGTTTATAGCATAAAGTTATTTGGCTAGATTCGAGCCTTCCGGAGTTGCATTTTTGTAAGTTTTTAATGGTTTGGTTTGGCTTTTTTGATGTAAGTATCTTGCCTAGCTTTGCGTGGTGGAACTACCCCTTAGGTTTTAGGTTGATTCTTCTATTTGTATTTTGTGAAAGCCGCATATGCAAGGTGATGAGTGAGTAAACACGTTATATGTGGTGTTTGACCCGTTCAAGCTATAGAATCTTTCCATGCCATTAATTAAATTATTATAATGTGTCATATTGTTCATTATTAGTCTACTCTTACATGCTTTATTTGACGTTGTAGCACTTGTTCCACCTCTTTCTTTTTATATTTGCTCTCATATGTTTTAGTTGAAGTTGTTATTTTCCTTACTGCCTTGTTACCTCTTTATTGTTAAATTACTTTCACTTGAGGTTTCTACTTCATGAAATATCTTCTTGTTGAGTTATTAGTTTTGAAGTTGTAAATGTCGTTATGATATTGAGGTGAAGTTATTAATTGTTAAGGTATCTTACCTTGTTGATTATTCCTAATTCATCTTGTCCTAATTGAGATTATTGTATAAGTTATGGTTAAGCCATTGGTTGTTTGTTATGGAACATTGGTATTATTGACACGTTGTGGTATATAAGCACTTGTGGTGTGAGTTGTGATATGGACAGGCATGCGGTGGTATAAGGCTAGGGGTCGATATGCATGTAATGAGATAAGGTGGGCTTGATACGCGTATTACTAGTAGCGGAACTACTTGAAGCCACGTGGTGATATAAGTTTGACAAAATGTGTGTAGCTATTTGGGAAAAATGATTTCTAAAAATAAATGCAAGGCATACGGTGATATAAGGAAAGATTGTGATTTAAATTGTGAAATGTGAAAATGAGGCGGTACCTCAGCTGTGATTCTTAGTGCACGTCTCATGTTAAAAGGGCTTCTTAGTGTTGTTTATTCATTGTTGTACTTGTAATTATCCTTACTTGTCTACTTGTTGTTTTCCTCATGTGTTCACTCCTTGATGCCTTTAGCGTTTATATTTTCGTTGATAGTTTATATTATTGAACTGCTTACTTGTCATTTACCTTCTCTCGTTTTATTATTAGATAACACACTATACCCTATTTAGTTTATTTTATCCTAGTAGGTGCCTTTACCTTGTCACTACTATACCGAGTTTAGGCTTGATATGTCACGACCCAAATTCTAACCTATGGTGATGGTGCTCATTGTGGTACTAGGCAAGCCGACATTTACGAATAACTCAATAAACTTTTAACAGAAAATGGATTTAAAGCAGCTGAAATAGAAACTTCTCATAAAAGGGTAGAAAGATCGAAAACACGATGCAGAAAACTCCCAAATCAGGGTGTACAAAGTACATGAGCGTCAAAATATCACATGTCGGGGATAAACTATCTATGATAGTCCGAAACTAAATAACATAAACGGAAAGATAGGGAAGGAGAAACAAGGAGTGAGAACACCGGGCATCTACCTTAGTCTCCCAAGGATCAACTGCACAGAGTATCAACACCCACAATGTCCGAAAAAACCTGGATCTGCACACGAAGTGATGAGTGTAGCGTGAGTACAACCAACTATGTACGTAACAAGACTAAATAAAGAGTTGAAGATAGTGATGAGCTACACGGTTTAGTTCAATTTAGTAGTATCAACATCGGAATGTAGGCATTCTTTCAAGTACGTCAATTTAAGTTAAATCACTTTATGCATAGCAAGTTCAAGTAAACAAGGATGTAATGTCTCTCAGAAATTTCAAAACAGTGATATACGGCAGTTATGAACAACAATAATGAAATCAAATGCATTCTCTCAGAGCAACAATCACTCAGTCCTCCCATTCACTCCAACCTCACAATCACTTATTCCTCACCGTCACTCATTCCTCTCAATCGCACGACACTCGGCACTCGGCACTCCGCACTCCGCACTTGGCACTAGAACTAAGTAGGTACATGTGCTCACTAAGAGTGTGTACAGACTCCGAAGGGGCTCTTCAGTCCAAGCGCTATATCGAGCTAATCACGACATAAATCAATGAAACATGCTGTGACGTGCAGTCCGATCCCATAAATATCCTCACAATCATGCCCTCGGCCTCACTCAGTCATCAACCTCTCCCGTCTCTTGGTCTCTAAGAAATCATGAAATTCAACCCAAAAAGTAATCATATGATGTATCAACAAGGAATAACAGCGACTAAGATATGATATGTAAGTAAAGCTGAGGCTGAGTACAAACAACAATTTAGCAGGTAATTCAAAATGTAAGACGACCTCTGTGGGATCCAACAACACCAACACATATCCTAAACATGATTTTCTAACATGATTTGCAGTCGAATTTCTATAACACAAGGAGAGCATATTGCTAACAACAAGTTATTCAACGTCACAGTTCCATGGAATGGACCAAGTCACAATTCCTCGGTGCACGCCCACATGGAAAACACTCAGCATGTGTGTCACCTCCAAACTAATCACAAGACACATAATACGGGGTTTCCTAGCCTCATAACTAGATTTAAAACTGCTACTTACCTCAATACGAGTAAATCTCTACTCCAATGCACCTTTGTCACGCAAATCGACCTCCAAATGTCCCGAACCTAGCCACAAACAATAAGATACAATTAAACACAGGCTAAAGGAATCAATTCCTCAAGAAAATGCGAAGTTATTAATAAAAAATCCGAATTCAGCTCAAAGTCAGCCCCCGTGCCCATATCTCCAATTACGGCAAAAGTCACAAAACCCGAAATTCCATTCCACCACGATTCTAACCATACAAAATTTATCAAAATCCGACACAAAATGCCACTCCAATTCCAAATCAAAATCTCCAAATCCATCGCCTTAAACCCCCAATTTCACTTATAACCCACACAATCTAGGTAATAAAACAATGGGGAAACAAGATTATTGAATAAAAATGTGCACAAGGGACTTACCTCAACAATCCCCTAGAAATTCCTTTAACAAATCTCCAAAATCGGAGCTTAAATTTTTAAAAGGTGTAAATATCTCGGAACCCTTGTTTTAAATAGTCTCCCTAGATATCTCTCTTATGCACCGAATTTAGTCACTTCTGTGGCTTTGCAGGAGCGACTTTATGCCCGCTTTTGTAGCTTCCTGCATACCTGCGGTCCAATCTTCTGCTCATGCAAACTCGCTTCTGCGAACCCAACTTCACTGCCCTATTCTGCTTCTGCGGTCCTCCAGCCACATCTACGGTCACACAGGTTCAGAATCCACCTTGAACCGCTGACTTACACTCACTTCCTCCATCGCACCTGCGCAACACATGCTGCACCTGCAGCCAAGTGTTGCGGCCAAACACACACGCAAGTATACGTAGTCGTCAAGTAATAAAGTGACTAAAAGTCAGATGTCGAACCCACGAGGACTTGTGATTAACTATTAAATAAATTATACTATCATTATCTAAACAAGAATTAAACCTAAGAATATTTGATTCTAAACAAATTAAAATAAAGAAAACAAATAGTGAACTCTGAACAAGGGAAAACAGATTTTTATGATATCAATGCAATGAAAACGATATAGGGTTATGGGCTATCTAACAATCGTATTGTATTCTTCAATTGAATTAACTAATTAATTTATCTGGTTTATTGGTTAACATGGTTAATATTGCTCATAAGAATCTGTCGAGTTCTTACTCGCCTATTCAAGCTAACCTAACGCCTATATGTCTATGGAGTTAGAATCAACAAGAACGCATTTATAGTTCCACTAAATTAACCAAGCAAGGCAATTAGGTATATATCTATCCTAACCGCGAATCCGTTCCCCGATGCCCAGGTTCAAGAACTTGCTTTACTCAATTCTATATGCAATCTAGAGTTCCCACTTTCGAGTTAACTCTAGATTCGTAGATAGTCTTCAATTGGTGATCAAGCAATCAAATAATTAAACGCAAGATTGAATAAATAAACCAATGCGATAAACTAAGAAATCAAAATCAATATCCGAATGACAATATTCATGAACGAACCACAACCCTAGAACGTGAAGTTTAGCTCCACATAGACATGGTAGCCAAACAACAAATCATACAATGAAACATTAAAATTAGTAAGTTTGGTGGAACAAAAGATGAAACCCGGCCTCCACGGCGGCTCTATACTTGTGTTTTCCTCTAAAAGTCACGTCCTCCTCTCAAAATTGAGTTTAGACTTTCCTTTATACGTGTTGGGTAGGTATAGAATCGAATTAACCAAGTCCCGGCCAAAATAGGATAAATTCCCGTCATCGGCGCCTTGGGTAGAAGCTGGTGCCCACCAGGGCGTTGCTTGGAAATCGTATTCTGCCTCGAGCGCCACAGGTGGAGCCAAACCTTGCCTGTGGCACCAAATTTCGCAATTTTCCCGGTTTCGTCCGTTTTTGCTCTAATTTCGTGTGTTTCATCCCCAATTTCTTCCAAATCATTCCTACACATAAAAACGCTACAAGTTAATACAAATCATCACAATTAACATCTAAAACTCACGAAACAAAAGTAAAATATGAGGAGATATACATGCAAATATATATACTTTACGCTAAACATCAACACCCCACACTTATACTCTTGCTCGTCCTCGAGCAATGGGACAAAATACTACCCTCCAACATGTACAAAGTTAATTATGAAGGAGTCTTTTACTTTTCAATCACACACCTTACCTCCTGACTATGATCGATACCGGCAATCAAGCATTAACATACAAAAATTCAAATTCTTCCCCTTTTCTAAACATGCCCAAGTATAACAATTTAGGCAATCATACCAACAGCCTATATGCAACCACCAAACCTCAAGAGTAAACTTGTAACCACTAAGCCCTCTTAATTCACGCACTTACCCCACAAGAAAGTTTACAACATTAGCAATTGCTCATGAGATCATGTGCCCTCACCAACAACAAAAGAGTGTATATAGACTAGTCCACACATTCAAATATGCTTTTGAATATAATTTAAGGACATCACACAATTGAACAAAAATTTCACTCACTCTCACAAAGAATTCATATGCATCCCAAGGTCGTACCATAAGCTTGCCGTTTGTGTTGATCTCTACTAATTTAAGTTAGCCAAATTTAGGATCAGTTAGGACTTTTAAGGTTGTAATGTAGGCTAAGGGATGTGTAGGATATATTTAGGAATAGTGGCTACCCTCCTAAGCACTTTAATACACTACATTCACAATTCACCACATATTCTCCTCAACCAATTCACTTGCCACAACCCATATTCAACATAGCCCTTTTTAAATTAAGCACTTCTATACTCCCACTAGCCCATATTAATAAAATCTATAGGTGTTTATCCTTTTCTACATACTTCGTCTATCGTTTTTTTTTTCTTCTTTCTTTTACAACAATATTTTTCTCTCCAAAAACTTCATACATGAATGTTCATTGGCTAGTGGCTTTTGATTTCAATTTTAATGCAAAAAAGGGCCATTCCATGGATCCACTCAAAAATAATCCCCAATATCTCAACCTACTTCTTTTAGAGACGAGTGTCTTAGGAGGTAAAGGTGCAAAAATCTCAATTTAAGAACAAAAATAGGAATACGACTTGTAATGTGGGTACCAAAGAAAAGGTCAAAAGGATCAAAGGGGCTGATAATGGAAATTTTTTATTTTTATGTTACCAGCACATCCATGATCAACCAAGAAAATGCCTACGTCATCTCCTAGATTAGCATAACCTACACTTTCACTTCAATTAACACACGTGACAAGTTCTAGACTACATCGAATTGCATAGAAGATAACTAAACCTAACACACACATTGCACATGACCCAATCACAACGGTTTTGTTCAACTCTCAAGTCAAGAAAATGCACATAATTGAGAAAACTAAGCAATACCACACTATGTGGCATACAAGTCACACAACTGAGCTAAGGCATCACAACATAGGCTATTTAATTTTACTCAGGCTTCAAATGTCAAACCAAATACAAGGGAAAGCGGAATGTATGTCATAACCTAATATGCCAGCACCAAACATGGCAATGGGTATCTTTAAGTTACTCAGTTTCTTCCTAACTACTCCTAAACAATTTTAAATAAAAACTAACTAGAATACCCGGTTCGAGCTATACCCTTGGAAAAGAGTCGTGCCCAAAGAAAAACCTAGGGATACTACCTAACTATCCTACAAAATAATAAATTAATATACTAATGTAATACTACTAATGATCTAAATGAATTTCTCCCACCGCACACCTTAAAGAGTGCAGTGTCCCCAATGCACAAATTAAGCAAAAAAATAACGAGGGTGGACAAAAAACTCCCTGAAAAGCCAAAGGGCGAAGCACAAGCACCTCACAGGGTGCTCAGGCTTCTCCCAAGGATGGTCCTTTGTGCGGGCACCCCGCACTTATTTCCAACCATCTATCTTGTTTTTGCACTCTTCCAGTGGATTTTCTTCCTATGCTCATAATCCTACAAAACAAAAATAAATACTACAAAATTATAAAAATAAAATAAAAAATAAACAAAAATAAAAGAAAGCAGTAAAGCTGGGTTGCCTCCCAACAAGCGCCTGATTTAACGTCGCGGCACGACTTGAACCACTTTTTGTCTCCATCTTGAACTTCTAAACTGTACCGCTAATTTGGCATTGAGTTTTCTGTTATGCTCTCGGGGTGGTGGGACAATTGTAATTGGGCCAAACAACCAATATCACATTTTACACTTCTTGGCCTTCGAACGAGGTATGTAATTCTGTCTCTCTAGCATGACAAAATCCACAGTGTAAACACCTCGTTCCTCATCCAAAGGCTCAGATGACTCAATTTCCATGTCATCATTCACACACAATGTTGAAAAATATATGGAATGAGGACAAATACGCCCTAACTCTAGAATTGTATTATTGTTTACATCCTCATACGTGCACACACACAAGTCTCTCAGAGTAAGGTTATCTACTCCCTCATATGACTCTATATCACACTTCTCAATATTGGCACCCTCAAGAAAAATATGGTCTAGTGATTGGTATTCTTGTTTTAGCTCCACAATTTGGTCTAGAAGATTTTGTTCAGCTTCACACAACTCATTATTAAATTGTTGGGCGTTGCACGCATCAACCTTTTCACTCAAATTTGCATCTAAGTTACGCACAGGCAAGCCAAACCTGTCAATATCTTGTTCAAGTTCAACTCTCTCCTTAGACTAGTCATTCACCAACATTGTTAGAAGACAGTGTCGTTCCGCAGATTCACCTAATCAAGATTATCCCCAATACCAACCATGACTTCCATATTCAAATTCAGATCTCCAAGAGGTCAGGCCATGACAAGCCCAAAAATACAGGCCATAAAAGTCTTCCGTCAACCAAACGTCTTCCTCAATAACCTTACCTCCGTTTATTTCATCCGCATATGTCATGCTGGGAGAACAAGAAACACACGAAGAGAAAAAATCAAATAGCTATAAAAATAATATATTTACAAAAAGAGAAGAAAAAAAAATAAAACTTGTAATTAAAAATCTAATCTAGAAACTAGCTAATGTCCAAGTCCCCGGCAACGGCGCCAAAAACTTGTTGCAACCAAACACACACGCAAGTATACGCAGTCGTCAAGTAATATAGTGACTAAAAGTCGTATGTCGAACACACGAGGACTTGTGATTAACTATTAACAAAATTATACTATCATTATCTAAAAAAGAATTAAACCTAATAATATTTGATTCTAAATTAATTAAAATTAAGAAAACAAATAGTGAACTCTGAACAATGGAAAAGCATATTTTTATGATATCAATGTAGTTTAAACAATATAGGGTTATGGCTATCTAACAATCTTATTGTATTCTTCAATTTAATTAACCAATTAACTTATCTGGTTTATTGGTTAACAGGGTTAATATTGCTCATAGGAATCCGCTGCGGTCTTACTAGCTTATTCAAGCTAATCTAACGCCTATATGTATATGGAGTTAGAATCAAGAAGAACGCATTTATAATTCCTGTAAAATAACCAAGCAAGGCAATTAGGTATATGTCTATCCTAATCGCGAATCCGTTCCCCGATGCCCAGGCTCAAGAACTTGTTTTACTCAATCCTATATGCAATCTAGAATTCCCACTTTCCAGTTCAACTCTAGATTCATAGATAGTATTCAATTGGTGATCAAGCAATCAAATAATTAAGGGAAATATTGAATAAATAAAGTAATGCGATAAACTAAGAAATCAAAATCAATATTCGAATAACAATATTCATGAAAGAACCACAACCCTAGAATGTGAAGTTTAGCTCCACATAGACATGGTAGCCAAACAACAAATCATACAAAGAAACATAAAAAATACTAAGTTTGGTGGATGAAAAGATGAAACCTGGCCTCCACTGTGGCTGTATACTTGTGTTTTCGGCTAAAAGTGACGTCCTCCTCTCAAAATTGAATTTAGACTTGATTTTATACATGTTGGGTAGGTCTAGGGTCGTATTAACCGAGTCCCGGTCAAAATAGGATAAATTACCGTCATCGGCACCCTGGGTAGTCACGGGCGCCCACCGGGGCACTGCTTTGAAAAAGTATTCTGCCTCCAGCACCACAAGTGGAGCCAAGCCCTGCCTGTGGCACAAAATTTCGCAATTTTCCCGGTTTCGTCGTTTTGGCTCTAATTTCGTGCATTTCGTTCCCAATTGCTTCCAAATCATTCCTACACATAAAAACACTACAAATTAATACAAATCATCACAATTAACATCTAAAACTCACGAAACAAAAGTATAATATGAGGCGATATTGTCACGACCCCAAATCCAGGCCAGACGTGATGGCACCTATCATGGAACTAGGCAGCCAACACCAAAACTCGAATCATAATAAGCTTCCATTTACATCCTTACTATACCGATTACCCATATACAAAACCCAAACTCGAATCATAATAAGCTTTCATTTATATTCTTACTATACGGATTACCCATAAAGGTTTCCTTTAAACATTTATAACACAATTAAATCTATACTGAACATTAGATAGAACCCCCGAGAATCCAGAGTCACCGATCATGAGCATCTACATAAAATATATAACTCAATGAAAATAAATTTTTATAATAGTAATCAGGAGAGGGAGCAGGACTTCGGACGCATGCAGCTACCTCGCAAACCTCTGAGAATCTCTGGAACAGATAGACAGCTCACCCTGTCCTAACACCTGAATATGCACAGAAGGTGTAGGGTGTAATGTGAGTACACCAACTCAGTATTTATAAAAATAAATCAGGTTTGAGCAGCAAGAAAAAACATAAAATCAATGTCATCAAATCACAAGATGCACAACATTTCTTTCCATCAGTATAACATAGATATATGAAATCATCATGCCTTTAGACCATCTTCAGAAAATTCCTTTGAAGAATGTATATTTTCAACAACTTCAAACCGAAAGATTTACTATAAAAGTGAAATGGATCAAATATAGAGGCCCCTCGGGCAAAACATATTTCATAAGCTCAGAGTGGAAGTAGTAAAATGATAAGTAGCCCCTCGGGCAAAAACATGTACCATAATCAGCCCCTCGGCATGCCTCACAGGCACTCATAATTAGTCTCTCAACACCTCACAGTCACTCATGCCTCCAAATCACTCGTCACTCGGCACTCTGTGCGCTCAATAGGACTGTGTACAGACTCCGGAGGGGCTCCTTCAGCCCAATTGCTAATATTACTCATCACCTCACAATCACTCAGCAACTCACAATCAGGCCCTCGACCTCACTCAGTAGAACCACTCAAAAGGCCCCTCGGGCGAGTCAGTAAAACAGGGTACTCGACCCAAAACAACATTTTTAAATCTCAGAGTAGTGTAAATCAGGCTGAGTTTCGAAGACAGTAAGCACAATGTGGCTGAGTGAAATCATCAACAAATAGTGAGGAAAAACAACAGTAAAAAGCCCCCAAGAGGTCTAAACAAATCGGCACGAGGCCCCAAACACGGCTTATAGCCAAATATTTCAACAATCTTTAGAACATAGTTTAACACAAGGTTTTGAGTAAAACATGCAACTCATTAGTTGCCACGGAGAGGACCTAGTCCAATCCAAAAATCAGTGCGCGCCACATACTCGTCATCCGACATGTGCGCCATTCTAAAATCAGGGAGAAATACGTAGTCTGGGGTTTCATACCCTCAGGATAAGATTTATAACCATTACTTACTTCTACCGGGCCACAACCCTAGTCCGCGATGCTCTTGCCCTCAAATTAGCTCTCGGTTGCTCCGAATCTAGCCAAAACCCGTTTAACATCATTAATATATACCCAAGGAACACAACCCAATCGAAAACTATCAATTTATACAAGAATCTCGAAATTCAGCCAAACCCGAGCCCCGGGCCCTCGGAAGTCGATAAAATTTACATCACTAAAAACTCTTCCTCCCACGATTCTACACATACTAGAATCATCATAATCGGACCACAATTGCCACCTAAAATTGCAAAAAGAAATTCCAACTCTTTCGTCCCATTTTCCAAACTTTGTCTTACTTAATTCCTTTAGTTACAAGCCTAATCCAAGCAAAATAACATAGGAACGATTTTTATTAACCCAAGAACTTACCTTCACTGATGAACCACGAATTCCCTCTTCAATTTGCCTTCACAAGAGCTCCAATCGCATGAAAAAATGAAGGAATGAACAAAATCTCACGGAGGACTTTTGATACTATTCTTCCATCATTTCCACACCAGCGGACACTAAATCGCACCTGCGGTCCCAGATGCACACCTGCGAAATTCCACTAATGGACCAAATTCTCACACATGCGACCCCTTCTCCGCACATGCGGCTTCGCACGTGCGGCCATCTCTATGCACCTGCAGAATTCCCCTACCTAGCCTAGGGGCCCCAACCAAACATACCAACATACCCCATAGCATTATTCCAACATAGTCGCGTCGTCGAAACACAAAAAACAACACCGAAACACAAAAATTACATCAAATTCAAGCCTATGAATTTTGAAACTTCTAATTTCGCCAACTACGTCGAAACCAACAAAAACACCTCTGATTGACCCGAAAATTTGCACATACTCAAAATGACATTACGGACCTGTGCCAGCTTCCGAAATTCCATTCCGACCCCGATAGTCTATTTTCCACTGCCGACCGAAAATTGCCAAAAACTAACTTTCTGCAATTCAAGCCTAATTCTACACCGGACATCCAAACTTCATTCCGAACACACTTCTAAGTCCCAAATCACCTAACAAAGCTATCCGAGCCATAAAATCCGCATTCTGAGGTCGTTCACTGATAAGTCAACTCCCAGCCGAGTTTCTTAACTATTAGGCTACTTTAAGAGACTGAGTGCCTCAATTCTCACCATGACCACTCTGGACCCAAACCAACTGACCCAATACAACAAAAACAGGCTAGCAATATATAACAAATGCAGAAATGGAGGAAACGGGGTAAATCTCACATAACGACCGGCCGGGTCGTTAGATCCTCCCCCACTTAAACATACGTTTGTCGTCGAACGTGCCAAGAGTTGTTCCCTAACGCTATCAAACTGTTACGTAGCATACCATGCACATACCCGGGGGTGAACACAATACCTTTGAAAATTTGAAATCCAATCCTGGCCCATAAACCTTAGAACCAAATTCCCACTTCTGAAATAATATACAAGATAAAAATTTCCATAAACAATTGATTGAACAAGTATGAACATGATGAATCGAGCAATTTCTAAGCCGACTCCCGATATTTATCCTTCCAACTATGCTGTAGAAAATTCTGAAAACATTCACTCTAGGTCCAATGAACTCTTCTCATCCATCACGACTACCCTGATAACATGACACTAACCATTCGATACAATTCGAAGCCAACAACTGTGTAACTTGTGCACTTATCAACAACTTCCCAATGTAATTAAATTATATAAAAGATCCCCACGAGAGGACTATCCTGCCATTAACAGTTACCATCACCATATCATACTAACAGCCTGGCACACACCGTAAAAATCAAAAACACATGTATCCAATACCAAAGGTCATACCCCTACATAACACCGCTATATTGCGCGATCTCATCCAACCGCTGGTCCACTTGAAATACTTCAAGACAAATTGCCCAAAATAAATAACCATTCGAAATTCGCCACCAGGTACCCAAAGTGAATTGCCATAACCACAGGGGAAACCGGACCATACCATGCCACCCGAAGCATAAGGTATATAATCAACACGTCTCAATCCTGCAACACCCCAATTATTTACCTTACTTAAATCTAGCTATAACACCCAATTAGAACCACACGATATGTGCATATAACCAATAATCACCACTCCTCGCAACACTGAAGAGTAACTCATAGATCACTCCAGAACATGAATAAACTCAGTCACAATAGAATGGTACATTTCTCAATAATAGAAACTCAAAGCCAACAATTCCGACTCGGTGCAGAACACGCACCCATATTAGCCTACCAGTGACCCTAAATTAACATTGATCACCCACAATAGATAGATAACTTACTGAAAATTTCATAATGATATAATCATGGTACATACTAACATCCGACTAGCTCATCTCGCATCTTCACAATTCTCTTCCACAAATATCCTGTTTATGAGAACTCTCAGTCTCGAAGTCCATGAAACGTACAGATTACCATATCTTATCACAACTCCACCGCTCGAATACATAACACATCCCAAATACTCACTCATTCCACGGGGGATACCCCTATAATTCTTCTATTTACCAAGCAACCTTGAATATCAACAGTTGATCCAACAATAGGGTGCCGCGATACCAATGGAGTACCCTTAACTCAAACACATTTCTCTTTGAAATATATACCCTCATCAAGTCATACCAACTAGTGATATCATCTACCTAGTAATCTGAAGTTGCCCATGCTGCCTAAGAATCATAACCTTCCTTCCAGAGCTGAACCGTGACCTCACATATAGAAATCTCAACTCTACCCAACATACCGCATACGCTATGCCAACCTTGGAAAAATACGGGAACTCCACAGTCTCTTCTGAGCCACAAGCAACTACATACCCAACTACCCAAGAACTTCCATTGGATCCCATTTAGAAATAAACTCACTACTGGCCATAAGAAAATATGCACCCTTAACCGCGGTAGAAACCATCCGGAACTATCTGAAAACCCATTTGCGCAACACCAAACCATCACGACTGAATTCTTCTAACTCAACCAACTACGCAGGCCACCAAAAATCCAAGAGCATTGCTAAGAAACAACCGAAAAACTCGTCATCTTATGAACACCCAAGAACTAATTGTATCCCTTACCATGCCGTTCTGACCTACTACCAAGTCACCCTATTTACCCAGGTTCCTTCTAACTTACCTTCAAATTGATACTTCTCCATGCCTTAATACCACAATTTTCAACCCTGACTCACCACACGTGACCCAAGCATAAAACCATACCGCCTAAGGCTCATAAGCGACTGAATACTCCCTCAATTATCCCCAAATACACCACATTAGAAAAACTTACCCTGAAGAGACTTCATGCAAATCTAAAGCCATTAGTCTCACCTTCTTGATACCGATATGTAGAATCTGTGATGATGTAGAATACCACAAGTGTTGACATCCTCTAACGTAAATCTCAATCACACTGACTAATTAGAGAGAATCGACCTGACCCATTTGCACATTGACATACTAGGAAAGTAATCCACTCACTTGAAGCCACAAGCAAATTCATACACTGCACACACTACACCTTTTACAATTTCCACTAAATCATTCAATAGAACCCAATTACCCAACAAAGTACATTACAACCTATATCGAAGAAATTTCCCTTACTCGTGACATTCCCAGACCCCATACCTACAGGTCATAACTGATTTACCGATATACCTCGAGTTGAAACCAATAACACACATAATCATGTAATCAACATACCGATAACGAACTTCCCCACTTGGCTCAAAGTTAAGGATCAAGACAAACAAGACTATGCCCACACATTACCACTGCCACCATGCTGTGGTGGGATTCAACTAAATCCTCCATAAGCTTATGTGGCCCAAACCATCAAACACTCAAATCAACTTCCAATCTCGTTTCCACCATTGGTGATGGTCATGCCAACTCCCACAAGCGATCTAAACTCAAATTACAACATATATCGTTTATTGGTAGAAGATAACTTATTACAGAACTACATAGGGACCACACACCATGGGACAACTCGCAGGAGATACCCATGCCCGCTTAGCCTCAACTTCTATCTCTCCATACACTTCTGAAGACCAGAACTATCATGCAATCACTACACCTTCATGCATCTGAACACAACCAACGCCTACCCTCGAGGCACCACAATACGCGGTAAAAACATCAAGCTGATGGCAGAACTAACACTGGAGCGGTGGTGACAAAATCTCGAGCTTCTGGAAGCTCTACCCACACATGTATGACCACAGGGATACCCTCACTGGACACCATGTGTTCCAAGAATGCTACTGAACTGAGCCAAAATTCACATTCGGAGAAATGGTATAGAGCCTTTCCTACCTGAATCCTTATAATGCCATCCTCAGATAGTGAGTATGCTACTGCCGGCTATGCGAATATGCCAGGATGCCATTAATGAATAAAATAACAAGGAGTGCTAATACGGCTGGAATACACTGTTAATCAAATACATGAACGTTACTAGGGCAAATGATCAGCTCAAAAAACATCACCAGGAACTCATAACCCAACAGAAAAATCCGCTTCCCTCCACAACTACACAACATGAGAGGTCTTCCAACATACTCACAACTCAAGGCCATATACCAAATTGAGACAGAAATCAAACACTCAATAGATCTTACCACATTTCCAGCCAACCCTTTTTGACATAATTCATAGTCTCAAATACATCTAACCATCAAATTACACCCACCACATAGGCATCTAGTCACCAATTCTCATCAATAAGAACACAAACGGACATGCAAGTCCCCAATTACATATGTCCACACAACAAAAATCTCAACCATCAAGCCACAAAATGAATACGGCCTCAGGTCCTCCAAACTGGCCCATTACCAACATGCCAAAATCACATCTCATCCATGGAAGTCGCAAGCTGTCGATGCACAGTTGATACTAACCACTCTCGTGTGCGTTCGAATACGTGGAAGGAATTCAAGAGTTATGCTCTTGGATAAATACAACGGATTCGCACGACAAGAATTTAAGAATGTGAGATTTTCCTAAGGGTTGCGCGGCCTCTCGAAGATAAGTACAGACGTCTCCGTACCGATCCACAAGACTCTACTAAACCTGCTCATGACCGATGAGTCCTATGTCACCTAGCGCTCTTTTACCAAACTGTCACGACCCCAAATCCAGGCCAGTCGTGATGGCGCCTATCATGGAACTAGGCCAGCCAAAACCCAAACTCGAATCATAATAAGCTTCCATTTACAACATTACTATATCGATTACCCATAAAGGTTTCCTTTTGAACATTTATAACATAATTAAATCTATACTGAACATTAGATACAACCCTGAGAACCTGGAGTCACTGATCATGAGAACCTACATAAAATATATAACTCAATAAAAATAAATTCTATAATAGTAAGTAGGAGAGGGAGCAGGATTGCGGACGCATGCAGCTACCTCGCGAACCTGCGAGAATCTCAGGAACAGATAGACAGATCACCCTGTCCTAACACCTGAATCTGCACACAAGATGTAGGGTGTAATGTTAGTACACCAACTCAGTATTAATAAAAATAAATCAGGTTTGAGCAGCAAGAAACACATAAAATCAATGTCATAAAATCACAAGATGTACATCCTTTCTTTCCAACAGTATAACATAGATATATGAAATCATCATGCCTTAAAACAATCTTCAGAAAAATCCTTTGAGGAATGTATATTTTCAACAACTTCAAACCGAAAGATTTAGCATAAAAATGAAACGAATCATATAGAGGTCCCTCGGGCAAAACATATTTCATAAGCTCAGAGTGAAAGTAGTAAAATCATAAGTAGCCCCTTAGGCAAAAACATGTATCATAATCATCTTTTCGGGCATGCCTCACAGCCACTCATAAGCAGTCGCTCAGCACCTCACAGTCACTCAGCACATCACAGTCACTCATGCCTCCCAATCACTCGGCACTCGGCACTCGGCACACGGCACTCTGTGCGCTCACTAGGGGTATGTATAGACTCCGAAGGGACTCCTTAAGCCCAAGCGCTAATATCACTGAGCACCTCACAATAACTCAGCACCTCACAATCAGGCCCTCGGCCTCACTCAGCATAACCACTTCGAAGGCCCCTCGGGAGAATCAGTAAAATAGGGTACTCGACCCGAAACATCATTTTTAAATCTCGGAGTAGTGTAAATCAGGTTGAGTTTCGAAAACAGTAAGCATAATGTGGCTCAGTGAACTCATCAACAAATAGCGAGGAAATACAGCAGTAAAAAGCCCCCAAGAGGTCTAAACAAATCAGCACAAGGCCACAAACACGGCTTATAGCCCAAATATTTCAAAAATCTTTAGAACATAGTTTAACACAAGGTTTGGATTAAAACATGCAACTCATTAGTTGCCACGAAGAGGACCTAGTTCAATCCAAAATTAGTGCGCGCCACATACTCGTCATCCGACATGTGTTCCATTCTAAAATTAGTGAGAAATACGTAGTCCGGGGTTTCATACCCTCAGGACGAGATCTATAACAATTATTTACCTCTACCGGGCCACAGCAGTAGTCCGCGATGCTCTTTCCCCTCAAATTCGCTCATGATTGCTCTGAATCTAGCCAAAACCAGTTTAACATCATTAATATATACCTAAGGAACAAAACCCAATCGAAAACTATCAAATTATACCAGAATCTCGAAATTCGGCCAAACCCAAGCCTCGGGCCCACATCTCAGAATTTGATAAAATTTGCATCACTAGAAACCTCTTCCTCCCACGATTCTGCACATACCAAAATCATCACAATCGGACCACAATTGGCACCTAAAATTGCCAAAAGAAATCCCCAACTCCTTCCTCCCATTTTCAAAACTTTTTCTTACTTAATTCCTTAAATTACAAGCCTAATCCAAGTAAAATAACATAGAAACGATTTTTATTAACCCGGGAACTTACCCTCACTGATGAACCACGAATTCCCTCTTCAATTTGCCTGCACAAGAGCTCCAATCGCATGCAAAAATTGAGGAATGAACAAAATCTCATGGAGGCCTCTTTTATACTATTCTGCCAGCATTTCCGCACCCGTGGACACTAAATCGCACATGCGGACCCGCACCTATGAAATTCCACTAACAGACCAAATTCCCACACATGCGACCCCTTCTCCGCACCTGCGGCTTCGCAGGTGCGGCAATCTATATGCACCTGCGGAATTCCCTTGCCTAACCTCCCTTCGCACCTGCGCACATCCTTTCGGACCTGCGACATCACACCTGTGGCTACCTATCTGCAGGTGTAGCCAACACCAGAACTCACACCAACAGCTTTTTGCTACAAATTTCCAAGTTCAAAACCTCGCCAACCATCCGAAATAAATCCTGAGCCCCTTGGTTACCCAACCAGACATACCAACAGACCACATAGAATAACATAGTCGAGCCTTCGAAACACCAAAACAACACGAAAACACAAAAATTACATCAAATTCTATCCTATGAACTTTGAAACTTCAAAATTTCGCCAACTACGCCCGAAACCAACCAAAACACTTTCGATTGACCTGAAACATTGCACACATACTCAAAATGACATTACAGACCTGTTCCAACTTCCGGAATTCCATTCTGACCCCGATAGCATATTTTCCTATGCCGACCGGAAATCACCAAAAACTAACTTTCGCCAATTGAAGCCTCATTCTAAACCGGACATCCAAACTTCATTCCGAACACACTCCTAAGTCCCAAATCACCTNGTGGTCAGGGTGAGACTGAATGCCTCAATTCTCACCCTGACCACTCCGGACCCAAACCAACTGACCCAACACAACAAAAATAGACTAGAAATATATAACAAATGAAGAAATGAGGGAAACAGGGTAGACGAAACGACTGGTCGGATCGTTACAGATATACATGAAAATATATATACTTTACGCGAAACATCAACACCCCACACTTATACTCTTGCTCGTCCTCGAGAAATAGGACAAAATATTACCCTCCAACATGTACAAAGTTCATTATGAAGGAGTATTGTAATTTTCAATCACACACCTTACCCCTTGACTATGATCGATACCGACAATCAAGCATTAACGTACAAAAATTCACATTCTTCCCCTTTTTTAAACATGCCCAAGTATAACAATTTAATCAATCATACCAACAACCTATTTGCAACCACCAAACCTCAAGAGTCAACTTGTAACCACTAAGCCCTCTGAATTCACGGACTTACCCCACAAGAAAGTTTACAGCATTACCAGTTGCTCATGAGAACATGTGCCCTCACCAACAATAAAAGAGTGTATATAGACTAGTCCAAACATTCAAATATGCTTTTGAACATAATTTAAGGACATCACACAATTGAACAAAAATTTCACTCACTCTCACAAAGAACTCATATGCATCCCGTGGTCGTACCATAAGCTTGCCCTTAGCGTAGATCTCTACTAATTAAAGTTAGTCAAATATAGGATAAATTAGGACTTTTAAGGTTTTAATGTAGGCTAAGGGACGGGCAGGATATGTTTAGGAATAGTGGCTACCCTCATAAGCACTTTAATACACTACATTCACAATTCAACATAGCCCTTTTTCAACCAATTCACTTGCCACAACCCATATTCAACATAGCCCTTTTTCAATTAAGCACTTCTATACTCCCACTAGCACATATTAATAAAATTTAGAGGTGTGTATCTTTTTGTACATAATTCGTCTTTCATTGTTTTTTCTTCTTTCTTTTACAACAATATTTTTCTCTCCACACACTTCATACATGAAAGTTCAATTGCTAGTGGCTTTTGATTTCAATTTTAATGCACAAAATATACCTTCCATGGCTCCCCTCAAAACTAATCCCCAATATCTCCACCTACTTCTTTTAGCGACGAGTGCCTTATGAGGTAAAGGTACGAAAATCTCAATGAAGAACAAAAATAGGGATATGGCTTGTAATGCGGGTACCAAAGAAAATGTCAAAAGGCTCAAAGGGGCTATCAATGGACATTTTTTATTTTTATGTGACCAACACATCCATGATTAAGCAAGAAAATTCCTATGTCATCTCCTTGATTAGCATAACCTACACTTTCGCTTCAATTAACACACATGGCAAGTTCTAGACTACACCGGATAACATAGAAGATAACTAAACCTCACGCACACATTTAACATGACCCAATCACAGCGGTTTTGTTCAACTCTCAAGTGAAGGAAATGCACATAATTGAGAAAATTAAGCAATATCACACTATGTGGCATACAAGTCACACAACTGAGCTAAGGCATCACAAAATAGGCTATTTAATTTTTCTCAGGCCTGACATGTCAAACCAAATACACGGGGAAGCAGAATATATGTCATAACCTAATATGCCAGCACCAAACATGTCAATGGGTATCTCTAAGTTACTCAGTTTCTTCCTAACTACTCCTAAAAAAAATTAAATTAAAAACTAACTAGAATACCCGCTTCGAGCTACACCCTTGGAAAAGAGCCGTGCCCAAAGAAAAACCAAGGGATACTACCTAACTATCCTACAAACTAAGAAATTAACATACTAATGTAATACTACTAATGATCTAAAGGAATTTCTCCCACCCCACACTTAAAAGAGTGCAGTGTCCCCAATGCACAAATAAAGCAAAAAAATAACGAGGGTCGACAAAAAAGTCCCTGGAAGGCCAAAGGCCGAAGCACAAGCAGCTCACAGGGTACTCAGACTTCTTCCAAGGATGGTCCTTTTTGCGGGCACCCCACACTTATTTCAACCTATCTAGCTCGTTTTTGCACTATTCCAATGGATTTGCTTCCTATGCTCATAATCATACGAAACAAAAAATAAATACTACAAAATAATAAAAATAAAATAAAATAAAAAATAAACAAAAATAAAAGAAACCAGTAAAGTTGGGCTGCCTCCAAACAAGCGCCTCATTTAACGTCGCGACACGACTGGAACCACTTTTTGCCTCCATCTCGAACTTCTAAATTGTACTGCTAATTTGGCATCGAGTTTTCTGTTATGCTCTCGGGGTGGTGTGACAATTCTAATTGGGCCAAACTACCAATATCGCATTTTACACTTCTTGGCCTTCGAACGAGGTATGTAGCTATCTCTCTAGCACAACAAAATCTAGAGTGTAAACACCTCGTTCCTCATCCATTGACTCCTCCAAAGGCTTAGCTGACTCAATTTTTATGTCATCATCCAAACACAATGTTTAATAATGTATGGAATGAGGACCAATATGCCCTAACTCTAGAATTGTATTACTCTTTACATCATTATATGTGCACACACACAAATCCCTCAAAGTAATGTTATCAAATCCCTCATATGACTCTATATAACTCTTCCCAATATTGCTATCCTCAAGAAAAACATGGTCTAGTGATTGGTATTCTTGTTTTAGCTACACAAATTGGTCTTGAAGATTTTTTCCAGCTTCACAAAACTCATTATTAAATTGTTGGGCATTACACGCATCAAACTTTTCACTCAAATTTGCATCTAAGTTACGCACAGCCAAGCCAAACCTGTCAATTTCTTGTGCAAGTTCAACTCTCTCCGTAGAAAAGTCATTCACCAACGTTGTTAGAAGACAACGTCGTTCCGCAGATTCCCCTAATCGAGCATATCCGTCACAATACCAACCCTTACTCCCATATTCAAATTCAGATCTCCACGAGGTCAGGCCATGACAAGCCCAAAAATACGGGCCATAAAAGTCTTCCGTCGACCAAGCGTCTTCCTCAATAACCTTACCCCCGTATATTTCATCCGCATATGTCATGCTGAGAGAAATAGAAATACACTAAGAGAAAAAATAAAATAGTTATAAAAATAAAATATTCACAAAAAGAGAAGAAAAAAAAAATTGTAATTAAAAGTCTAATCTAGAAACTAGCTAATTTCCAAGTCCCCGGCAACGGCGCCAAAAACTTGTTGTGGCCAAACAGACACGCAAGTATACGCAGTCGTCAATTAATAAAGTGACTAAAAGTCAGATGTCGAACCCACAAGGACTTGTGATTAACTATTAACTAAATTATACTATCATTATCTAAACAATAATTAAACCTAATAATATTTGATTCAAAAGTAATTAAAATAAAGAAAATAAATAGTGAACTCTGAACAAGGGAAAAACATATTTTTATGATGTCAATGTAATTTAAACGATCTAGGGTTATGGGATATCTAACAATCGTATTGTATTCTTCCATTGAATTAACCAATTAATTTATCTGGTTTATTGGTTAACAGGGTTAATATTGCTCATAAGAATTTGTCGAGGTCTTACTCGCCTATTCAAGATAACCTAACACCTATATGTCTATGGAGTTAGAATCAAGAAAAAACGTATTTATAATTCCTATAAATTAACCAAGCAAGGAAATTAGGTATATGTCTATCCTAACCGCGAATCCGTTCCCTGATGCCTAGGTTCAAGAACTTTCTCTAGTCAATCCTATATGCAATCTAGAATTCCCACTTTCCAGTTCAACTCTAGATTCGTAGATAGTATTCAATTGTTGTCAAGCAATCAAATAATTAGGCGCAATATTCAATAAATAAAGCAATGCGATAAACTAAGAAATAAAAATCAATATCCGAATAATAATATTCATGAAAGAACCACAACCCTAGAACGTGAAGTTTAGCTCCAGAGAGACATGGTAGCCAAACAACAAATCATACAAAAAACATAAAATTTACTAAGTTTGGTGGAAGAAAAGATGAAACCCGGCCTCCACGGTGGCTCTATACTTGTGTTTTCATCTAAAAGTCACGTCCTCCTCTCAAAATTGAGTTTATACTTGTTTTTATAGATGTTAGGCAGGTCTAGGGTCGAATTAACCGAGTTCCGGTAAAAATAGGATAAGTTCCCGTCTTCAGCACCCTGGGTAGCGCCAGGCGCCCACCAGGGCGCTGGTTGAAAAAAGTATTCTGCCTCCAGCGCCACAGGTGGAGCCAAGCCCTGCCTGTGGCACCGAATTTCACAATTTTCCGAGTTTCGTCTGTTTTGGCTCTAATTTCACGCGTTTCGTCCCCAATTGCTTCCAAATCATTCATACACATAAAAACAATACAAATTAATACAAATCATCAAAATTAACATCTAAAACTCATGAAACAAAAGTAAAATATGAGGCGATATACATGAAAATATATATACTTTACGCTAAACATCACCAAGACCCTCGCAGGGGCGATCACACTAGAACAACTACAATTTCAGCAGTCTCACAACTTTGATTTTTGATCTGTTAACCCTCCTAAATCAACCCGAGGCCCCCGGGACCTCAACCTAACATACCATCAAGTTTTAACATCATACTAACTTATTCAAGCCCTCAAATCACATCAAGCAACAGTAGAAATATGAATCACACCCCAATTCAAGCCTATTAAAACTAAGAAAATTCAACTTCTACAAACGACACTGAAACCTATCAGGACATGTCTGATTGACCCCAAAATTTGCACACAAGTCCACTCCTGGTCAAATTTTCCAAAAATCCAACTTTAACCATATCATGCCTAATTCAACTACGGACCTCCAAATCATAACCCGAATACACTCCTAAGTCCAAGATCAACCAACGGAACTAATAGAAGAATCAAAACTCCAATTCAGCATCGTTTATACATAAATCAACATCTGCTCAACCTTTCCAACTTAAGCCTCCAACCTTGAGACTAAGTGTCTCATATCATTCTAAAATTTCTCCTGCCCCGAACCGAATAACCCGATAAGTCATATAATTGTAAAGCACAAAATGGCAGTAAATGGGGAACATGGCTACAACTCTCAAAACGACGGGTAGGGTCGTTACATCCTCCCACTCTTAAACAAATGTTCATCCTCGAATGGGTCTATAAACATGCTTAGGGATTCAAATAGGGGTGGATATCTGTTCCACATCTCTCGCTCAGTCTCCCAAGTAGCTTCCTCGATTGGCTGACCTCTCCACAGCACCTTCACGTAAGTTAAGCCTTTGAACTCAACTTTTGAACCAGCTGATCCAAAATGGCCATCGGATCCACATCATAAGTCAGATCACCATCCAACCGAAGCATGCTAGAATACAAACGATGAGAGGGATCGCCAAAATACTTATGGAGCATAGAAACATTAAATACTTGATGCACACTCGAAAAACTAGGGGGCAAGGCAAGCTTGTAAGTCACATCTCCAATCCTTTGAAGTACCTCAAACAACCCGATATACCGAAGGGTCAACTTTCCCTTCTCCCCGAACCTCATAAAACCCTTCATGGGTGAAACCTTGAGTACAACCTTCTCCCCAACAATGTAAGCAAAACCCCGAACAATGCGCCGTGAGAAGCCCATCCTAAATCAATTTAACCTTGTCCAATGGATCTTGAACCAAGTGAATACCCAATAGCCTAGCCTCACCCGGCTTAATCCAACACAATAGAGATCGACACTATCTCCCATAAAAAGCCTCATACGGAACCATCTAAATGCTCGACTAGTAGTTATTGTTGTAAGCAAACTCCGTGAAAGGCAGAAACTGATCCCATGAACCCCCAATAACAATGACACAAGAATATCCTCCAATATCTGAATAGTGTACTCGGACTGTCCGACTCTCTAAAACTGTGATGTAAACTACGTGCCCTGATCTGAAATGATGGACACTAGAAAACTATGAAGGCGAATAATCTCTCAGATGTAAATCGTAGCCAAACATTCTGAAGAATAAGTGGTTCTATTTTGAATGAAGTGCACATAATTGGGCAGCCGATCCACAATCACCCAAATAGAATCAAACTTCCTCGAAGTCCGATGAATCCCAACTACCAAATCCATGATGATCCGCTCCCACTTCCACTCTAGAATCTCTATCCGCTGAAGCGATCCGCCCGATCTCTGATGCTCATAATTTACCTCCTGATAGTTAAGGCACCGATGTAGAAATCCCAATATATCATTCTTCAGTATCGTCCACCAATAATGTTGCCCCAAGTCCTGGTACATCTTCGCGGCACCCGAATGGATGAATACCGTGAACTATGGGCCTCATCAAGAATCAACTCATGTAACTCATTCACATTAGGCACACATATCTGGCCCTACAGCCTCAACACCCCATCATCTCCAATAGTAATATCTCTGGAATCAGCATGCTGAACCATATCCTTGAGGACAAGGAAATGAGGATCAGCATGTTGGAGCTCTCTGATGCGATCAAATAAGGAAGACCAATAAATTACACAAGATATAACCTGACTGGTCTCCGAAACATCTAATCTCATGAACTTGTTGGCCGAGGCCTGAACATCAACAACAAGAGGTTTCTCACCAATAGGAAAGAATTCAAGGCTACCCATACTCACCGCCTTAGTACTCAAGGCATCAGCCACACTCATCTGATAAAGGAAAAACTAGATCTGGAGTTGTAGTCAAGGCAGTCTTGAGCTTCTGAATGTTCTCCTCACACTCATCTGACCACCTGAAAGGAACACCCTTATGGGTCAATTTGATCAAGTCCAATGCAATAGAGAAGAAACAATACACGAAGCGACGATAATAACCGTCCAAGTTAAGAAAGTCGAATCTTCATAGCTGAGGATGGTCTGGATAAATTTGAACCGTCTATATCTTCTTTACATCAACCTTAATCCCCTCACTAGACATCATGTTCCCTAATAACGCCAGTGAACTAAGACAAAAATCACATTTGGAGAACTTGGCATAATGTTTCTAATCCCTCAATCGCTGCAACACAATCCTCAAATACCAGGCATGCTCATCCTGACTATGAGAGTACACCAAGATACTATGACAAACGAGTAAATATAAGGCTAACATGCATTGTTCATAAGATGCATGAACATTGTTGGGGCATTGGTCAGCCCAAAAGACATCACAAGGAACTCATAATGACCATAACAGGTCCTGAAGGTTGTCTTTAGAATATCCGAGTCTCGAATCATCAATTGGTGATGCCCAGACCTCAAGTAAATCTTAGAGAACACCCTCGCTCCCTGAAGATAGTCAAATAGATAATTAATGCGCGACAAATGATGCTTGGTCTTGATTGTAACTTTGCTCAACTACCTATAATCTATGCACATATGCATGGTACCATCTTTCTTTCTCCACAAACAAAACATGTTCACCCTAAGTTGACACAATAGGCCTAATAAACTCCTTATCAAGATGTTCCTGAAGCTTCTCTTTCAACTCCTTCAACTCAGACGGTTCCATATGGTAAGAAGGAATAGAAATTGGCTAAGTGCCCGGTACCAAGTCAAAACCAAAGTCAATATCCATGTCGAGCGTCATGCCCAACACGTCCGAAAGAAAAATGTTCAGGAAACCTCAAACCACTGGAACTGAATCAATAGTAGGGGTACCAACACCAATATCCCTCACAGAGGCTAAATAAGATAAACAACCTTTCTCAATGGTAAACTAGGCCTTCAAGTATGAAATCAATCTGTTGGGAACATAGTCTAGAGAACCTCTCCACTGAATCCATGGAAACCTCGGCATCGCCAATGTCACGGTCTTGGCGTGACAATCCAGTACAACATAACATGGAGACAACCAATCCATACCCAAGATCATGTCGAAATCAACCATACTAAGCATCAAGGGATGAACTCTAGTCTCCAAACCCTTGATGGTCACTACACACGACCAATATACACAGTCCACAATAATAGTATCACCTACTAGTGTTGATACAAGAACAAATTAAACTAGGGACTTACAGGGCATATCCAGATAATGAGCAAAATACGATGAGATACATAAATAAGTAGAACCAAGGTCAATAATACATAACCATCCCTGTCGAGAATTGAGACAATACATGTGATCACCGAATTTGAAGCAAAAACATCTGGCCTAGTAGGAATAATATAGAACCGAGAATGACCGCCGCCTGATCGGCCTCCTTCTCTAGGGCGGCCTATATTTGATTGGGCCCCCACCTGAGCTGTCTGAGCGCGTGGTGTAGTAACTAGTGTGGAAATTGCCGCCTGACTCCTGTGTTGCATTGGACCTCCTAGACGACGAGAACATTGCCTCCACAAATGCCCAAACTCTTTGAACTCAAAGCATTTCCCAAACGCTGGTGGTGGGGCCTAAGGGAGCTCCGAACACCGGGATAACTAGTGAAAGAACCTGCCATAGATGAGCCCTGAAGTGAAGAAGCACGGGACGAACTCTGAGTTGGAAAGGCACTAATAGTTGAGTGACCCTGATTAGAACTATATGAACTATGGCCGGATGATACACCATGGTGAACCGGACGAGCTCCCTGAGCATTCCTATAAGGTCGATCCCTATCTTGGTTGAACTGACCCTCAGAAGGAACACTGCTAAAAGCACCCGATGTACGAGGCATCTTGGCCTCCCTCTGACCCCGCTCCTGACTGCGGACCATCTCTATCTGCTGAGCAATGTCGACCACCTCATCAAAGGTGGAAACAAATACTTTCTCCCGAGTCATAAGCAACCACAACTGATATGTGAGGCCATCGATGAACCTCCTGAACCTCTCCCTATCAGTGGGAACCAACATAATTACATGACGGCGTAACTCAGAAAACATCATCGCGTACTGCGTCACGGACATGCTATCCTAACGTAACTGCTCATACTGCCTGCGTAACTCCTCTTTACTAGACTGCAGTACGAACTTCTCCAATAAGACAATGGAGAACTCCAGACTTGTAAATGGTGCTGCATCGATTGGCATGTGCCCTTCATAAGCCTCCCACTATTTGAAGGCAACCCTAGTAAACTGAAAAGTAGTGACCGACACGCTACTTGTCTCCAAAATAGCTGTTGTATGAAGAATTAGTTGACACTTGTCAAAGAAACCCTGGGCATCATCCGACTCTGCCCCACTGAAAGATGGAGGATGGGGCCTCCCAAAGCTTTCTAATATCATCTACTCATCGTCGTACATACCAGGAACCACATGGGCCTAAGAAGATGCAATCGGCTGGGCTGATAGTGCCCTTGGTGTCTGGAGTCCCTACATCACCTACTCGGGTGTGTGGGCGGCGTGGGTCTGAGTACCTCTCCCGGCCTGAGAAGTGGCTGCTGCGGCCAGAACAGAGACCGCCGAAGAAAGACTGGTGCACGCAGTCAGAATCTGAGCCAAATCCACCCGAGGGCCTAGAATCACGATGGGCACAACTTGTGCCAGAGATGGCCTCACTAGCTCATCCATAACTCGAACCTGCTCTTGAAGGCAACTCGTGTACTTGCAGGTGCTTCCCTAGCTATTGTACGAGTTGCACCCTAGCCCCTATGGCGACCTTTACTGCGACCTCATCCAATTGTGGCCCTTACATGTCCTCACCATATATGAGAGAATATAATAACAGAAATTTAGTTACGGGAAATAACAATTCGCACGACAAAAATACAAAAATATGATGTTTCCTAACCGTTCGATAGCCTCTCAAGGATAAGTATAGGTTTCTCTGTACCTATACGCAAGACTCTACTAAGCTTTCTCATAACTCGTAACACCTATTTAAACTAGGCTTTGATACCAAATGCTCACGACCTAACTCCAAAATTATCGTGATGGCGCCTATCGTGGTACTAGGCAAGCCGACATTGACGAATAACTCCAACACTTTTAAGAGAAAATGGATTTATAATTGTTTAAATATCAACTTCCCATAAACAGGGTAGAAAGATTCAAAAAACAAAGCGGAAAATTTCCAAATCGGGGTGTCACAGAGTACATGAGTATCTAAATATCACAAGTTTGGGATACACTGTCTAAACTTTTCCTGGTAGAACAGAGGCGTTCGCAGCAAATGCAGTCATCACATGTATTATTCCGGTTTTCCATATAGATTTATTATTCTTATTTGATCCAGGCTCCACTTATTCATATGTATCATTTATTTTGCTCCGTATTTGGATATATCTCATGATTTCTTTAGTTATGTTGTATATGTGTCCAAGCTTGTGGGAGATTTTATTGTTGTGGACTGTGCTTATCGGTCATGTTCAGTTTTATTGGTTGTTTTGAGACCATAATTTATCTATTATTACTCAATAATGTGGACTTTATCGTGTTCTCGGGCATGGATTGGTTGTATCCCTATCATGCTATTCTATATTTTCATTCCAAGATTGTGACACTGGTTATGCTAGGTTTGCCACGTTTAGAGTGGAGGGGATATTGGATTATATTCCTAGGAGGGTTGTGTCCTTTTTAAACCCTCAATGAATGATTGAGAAGGGGTGTGATTCATATCTACCCTTTATGAGAGATGTCAGTGCTGATACTCCTACCGTTAAGTCAGTTTCGGTAGTGAGAAACTTCCCAGATATATTTTCAGCAAATCTTCTAGGTATGTCGACCCGATAGAGATATCAATATTGGTATTTACTTGTTGACGGGCACTCA
This sequence comes from Nicotiana knightiana, assembly GCA_005239525.1. Classification (NCBI taxonomy): domain Eukaryota; kingdom Viridiplantae; phylum Streptophyta; class Magnoliopsida; order Solanales; family Solanaceae; genus Nicotiana; species Nicotiana knightiana. The sequence continues at coordinate 15,970 of ML373430.1, read as the reverse complement.
GTCCATTTCAATTCCCCCACTCGTATGGTGCCAGTGGAGTTAAAGATTTACTTGATAAAGGTTTCATTCAGCCTAGTATGTCACCTTGCACCAGTTCTATTTGTAAAGAATAATAATAGATCGATGTGGATGTGTATTAGTTATACGTAGTTGAATATGTTATAGTGAAGAACAAGTATCCATTACTGCGTATTGATGACTTCTTTGACCAGCTTCAAGGTGCTAAAGTGTTCTCGAAAATTGATCTACACTAGGGTGTCACCAGCTAAAGATTCGGGATTCGGATATCTCAAAGACTACGTTCAAGACTCACCATGGTCACTATGAGTTCCTCGTGATGTTATTTAGGCTTACCAATGCCCGAATAACATTTATGCACTTGATGGACAGTGTATTCCAGCCATATCTTGACTCATTCATCATTATTTTTATTGACGACATCATGGTATAATCTCATACCCAGGAGGATCATGAGAAGCATTTGACGATCATGCGCCAAACCTTATTGGAGAAGAAGTTGTATGCAAAATTCTCAAAATGTGAATCTTACTCAATTTAGTGGTGTTTTTGGGTTATGTCATGTCGAGTGAGGGGATCAAGGTAGATCCGAAGAAGATTGAAGCAATTCGGATTTGGCCCAGACCACCTTTTTCTACTGAGATTCAAAGTTTTCTTGTAGGGGATCAAGGTAGATCTGTTGATGGTTTCTCATCCGTTGCTGCACCTATGACTAGATTGACCTAGAATGGTGTACCTTTCAAATTTTGTGAGGAGTGTGAGTAGATTTTTCAGAAGCTCAAGACTGCCTTGACCACAGTCCCAATTCTATTTTTTCTCTCACCATCGGGTTCATATATGATTTATTGTGATGCATCACATATTTGTATTGGGCGTTTCTTGATTCAGGAGGGTAGGGTGATTGCTTATACTTTGCGACAGCTGAATCCCTATGAGAAAAGCTACATTGTTCATGATCTTGAGTTGGCATCCATTGTTCGCACATTGAATATTTTGAGGAATTATCTCTACGGCGTGTGTTGTATGATATTCACATATCATCAGATTCTACAACATTTTTTCAAGCAAAAAGGACCTAAACTGAGGAAGTAGATATGGTTAGAACTGCTAAAAGACTATGATATCACTATTTTGTATCATCCTTGGAAGGCCAATGTAAGGCCCCGAAAAAAGTTCGCTAAGTAATTTAAGATTTCGTGATGCTAGGTAGGCTAATTATATTATTTTATGTGCTATTAATATGATCTATATCAATTGGATATTTTAATAAGAGTATAATTCATATTATAAGAAATTTGGGGTATAATAGGCTAAAATTCCAAATGAGTTTGCACAAGTACAAACTTTGTACGAGCATAACTACAAATATATATGGTGTTATTTTATGGGAAAAAAAATATCAAATGTAATATATCTTAGTCTAGTTTGTAACGATTCAAACCGTTCTTCATTTGGACACTCCTACAAAAAGTTATGATCAAATTACCATGAGCTGGCGTAATCCGATTCTGCGGCCATTCTGCGACTGCATAAGTGGTTATGCATTTGGAAAATAGTCGCAAACTGTCTAGTGATAGGCCATATTGTTGTTGATGATGATAATAATGTTGAATGTATAAAGGGAAACTAGAATCGTGAAATTCGGCCAAGTGTCAAGAATGACTTTATAAATGAGGCCTCTCGTGCCAATATATTTGAAAGATGGGAAACAAACATGAAGTGAGATGATTGATTGGAAGGATGATGTCTCAAATGAGATGGCCTAGCCGATCGGGCCGTGACCGGATGCCATATCGTACACATGGTGGTAACTGTGCTGGAAATGGTAATTGAAATTGTGGATGTGGTTGATGTCTCTTATGACTTGGCCTAGCCGATCGGGCCGTGATCGGACGCCATGCCATACACATGGCGGTGGCTGTGCTGGAAATGGTAATTTAAATTGTGGATATAGTTGATGTCTCAAATGAGATGACCTAGCATATCGGGTCGAGATCGGAGTCCCTGTAAGAACACATTGGAATTGTGGATTGTTGTATATCGGCACTAAAGACAACCCAACCTAATAACGTGGAAATTGACTTGAAAATCTATGTGATCCTTAACTTGATGTTTTAGTGCTGTTTGAAGCTCATATTGCATTCTTGACTGTTACCCCTGTATTACTATTCATTCTATTGAGATGGTGTTTAGCTTACATACTAGTGCTATTCGGCGGCACTAACGTCCCTATTACCGAGGGCGCTGTATCTTTAATTGATACAAGTGGTTCTACAGCAGGCGACATCGACCAGTGATAGTGGTATACTCTTTTCAGCTGACCTGGTGAGCCCCACTTCAGTATGGGGTCCTATATCTTTTGTTTCTCATCAACTTTGTATTTTGCAGTATAGTCGGAGCCTTGTTACCAGTATTTCCATATTAATCTCCAGTTGTACTTAGAGGCTCCGTAGACAGGTTGTGGGTTGTGTTTGATATTGGGAATTATATAAGAAATATTGGTATATGGAAAACATATTTTTCATCATATCTATAAAATTATAATATTTTGTAAAATTAACAGGCTTGCTCGGTCGGGTTCCCTCGGTTGAGCATTGGTCGCACTCCCCGAGTTTGGGGCGTGACAGCCAATGCGGTGGTTGATGCCTTGAGTATGAAGGCGGAGAGTATGGGTAGTCTTGTATATATATTGGTGAGAGACCATTAGCATTGGATGTTCAAGCGTTGGTCAAAATTTTTTAGATATGATGTTTCGGAGCCTAGCCATTTTCTTTCTTGCGTGGTTTCTCGATCTTCCTTGTATGAGCGCACTAGAGAACGTCAATATGATGACCCCCATTTTCTTGTCCTTGAGGACATGGTACAACACATCGATGACAAGGAGGTTTTTATTGGACATGACAGGCCAAAAATGTGTTCTCAATTTGGATGGGTTGGGTGAGTTTCTTCTTGACGAGGCCCACAGTTCGTGGTCTCCATTCATCTGGTTGCCACTAAGACGTATCATCATTTGACGCAACACTATTAGCGGTGAAGAATGAATAAAGATTTAATAGAGTATTTGACTCGGTTCTTGAACTCTCAGCAGGTGAAATATGAGCATTAGAGGCCGGGTGGTTTGCTTCAAAGACTTGAGATTCCTGAGTGGAACTCGACGCGTATTACCATGGAATTTGTTGTCGGGATCACATGGACTTTGAAGAGATTTGATGTAATTTTGTTTATTGTTGACTGGTTGACTAATTCTACACATTTTATTCCAGTTAGGACTACATGTTCATCAGAGCGGCTGGCTGAGATCCATATCTGCGAGATTGTTCGCCTTCAAGGGGTGTTTGTTAGGCACACAAGTTGAGTTGAGTATATCATTTCACCCTCAGAGGGACGGGTAGTCCGAGCACACCATTTAGGTCTTAGAGGATATGCTACATGCATGTGTTATTGTCATGACCCAAACTAGAGGGTTGCGACGAGCACCAGGTACTTTACTCAATAGAGTGCCAATGTAACATATCTTTCTTATCGTACTATCATGAGTAAATGTTCCAAAAGGTTCATAATGAACTCACCAAAATAAAACATAATGGAATGCTAGACATAGGATGACCTAACATGATAAAGAAATTTATACATGTGACATACATGCCGATAAGGCTGACATGATCATTTGTAAACTCAAAACATAAGTCGACAAGGCCATACAAGTATCAATATACTTGACATCTATCTATAATCCTCTAAGAGAACATAAACATCATAAAGGTCGGGATAGGACCCCGCCATTCTAATCAATACATATCCGAATCATATTGAACAAATAGGCAACTCCAGAGAAACTAGAGTGCACCAGCACTTTCTGCAGAGCTGATAGCCTACAAGGAGGACTGTTAACTTGTCCATCGGGATCTGCAGGTATGAAACGCAACATCCCCAGGCAAAAGGGATGTCAGTACGAATAAAGTACTGCGTATGTAAGACAGAAAAGCATAAATAAGAACAATAATGTAAAAAGAGATATAGGAGATACAACCTGTAGCATCTGAGTGCAACTGAGAGATAATGGAATGAAATGCGTGATACATATATATACATAATCATATAAAAACATACGCCTCTGTGGGCATTATCACCATCATATTGTACCCGTCCTCGAAAATGACTCTGTAAAAAAGTACCTGGCCGTCATAAGGCTCGGTAGAATCGTTCCAAACCACGTGGAGCTCGGTAAACCAAACTGATCAGTGGTTTCACAATAGGTTCCGTACCCGGCCGACTATAGTGTGGCTCAGTAGAGTAAAGTAGATACATATATAATGCATGCTGGACTCATGGCATGTTTTAAACCATTAAGAGTGACGTAAGGTCATTGTTCCTTCGATTAACATTATGGACATCATACCATCAATATAAACTTCACTGGGATTCATGGATCATGTATACTTTCTTATGCTTACTTTTTAATAAAAAAACAACATGGACAACCTTAATTGGTAGGAGTAGATTCATTATGACATAGCGTATTGTGTATGTTCGTTTCACTTTAGATCATGCCAAAAGAAAGAAAGAAGTGCCTTAACATACCTTAACAAAGTTGAGTCCTTAATACCTTCCAAGCAACTCTTCAAACAAGTCAACTCAATCTATCATAGCATAATGAGATTTAAAATCATAGTTGAGCAAAGGTTAAGTCTGTAACTTAAGGCAGTAGCTTGTTTACGTAAATTTGAGCAGCATCTCCCTTGTAACAAGGGCGTCCTCCAATACCATATATAAAAAAAAAACAGCCATAGAAATCCAGCAACATATAAATATCAATAACAAGACACCATATAACAACAACAAGTCACAACTGCTTCACCACAAGCAACAAGCTCCGATTAGGATCGGTATAACTCATATCACCCCTTGTAGACTTCTCACATTAAATTAACAGAATGCTTAACATGTTAATTATGTATTTCATGAACGATTCCATCCTTATACTATATATTTGTAACAAAGAAAACCATCAACAACTCAAACTATCTTCGATTAGCAACTTTATTCACTAGCTAATGTCTAGTCCATCCATTCAATTTAAACAACATCAAGATAACCTTAAGAACACAAGGGAACACAATAAAAATACCTCCTACAGTAACTTTAAGTCAAAATCCAAGTTATATTTAGCTTACAACATCCCTCAATGGCAATACAACACCATTTAATCTAGTCCAACTACTATTTTGTAGTTTATCATCCAAGCAACTTAACCAACATACAAGTAAACTTAAGAAAAATTAGTAGGATGTTATAATCACCTTATCCAGTAGCAAAAACTTCAAATTTCAGCAAAACACAGCCCTCAACTATCCTCACTGACAACACAACCACAAAGAGGTGTTGTTCTTCGCTACAACTAACTTTTGATGTTGGAATATGGTGTAATCCATTTGCAAGGCTTGAAATAACCTAGGGTTGATATGATAACCATGCTAGAGTATTTTACAGGAAATAAAAAACTTAAAACAAACTCCCACACGAGCTGGAACCACCCAAAAATCAGCAACAACAACAACAACAAGAAACGTACTAGCGCGACGGGATTCCCGATACTTGATTTGTGTTGTTTGCCCTTGGTTTGGTTCTTGGATCATGAGAGAACCTTGGGAGATTGTTTTTATGTGTCGGTGGTCTGAAGATACTGAAAATGAAGGACTCAAAATGGGGTTGAGGCGTCTTATACATATCAACATATCTAAACCTCCTATGTGGGTTCTATAGAGAGCTGCTTGCCGCAGTATCGCTAAAACGCGACTATCTCTCTACTCCGGCGTCGTATATACGAATTCTTTAATGTGTTGGAAACTAGACTCATAGATATTCAGTTTGGTAGGCAGGTCATCCAATAATTCCAAGTATACTGGGATAAAAGCTCAGTTACATTTGACCTAATATTCAGCGCATTATGAATGTAAGTTGTGATAACCTTTGCCAACTTTTGTTCCGCAACTTGCTTGACTTCAAAACATGACACCTGACTATCATACGACTTAAATAATTCATAACATAGCCGCTTTATCATGGTAAGAACCCTAGTCTCACCCTAAAAGTTCATGTTTAACATTCCAGATGTGTCGACCTTCGACGAAACCCTATTTTCTTCAATTCGTTTAGCATCTAAGCTTTACAGCCCTCCTGGTAATTGTTATTCACTATATTAAATATTTGTAACCAGCAAGGTAAAATTATGAACTTACTTTATATACTTTCACAGGCGATCTCATTTTTGATCTTAAATCAATTGACATGCGACGTACTCTCATGAAAGAAAATATAGGGTGTAACATCATTCTCCCCTTTGGAACATTCGTCCTTGAATGTTGATTGGTGCACCTATCCGTGTCATAAACAATATCTTCTACAAATACTTTTAATATTGTCTTTGCCATATGGGGAGTTGTTCGTTGAATAAATCCAAAGTCTAGGGCATTCCCCTCTTTAGGCCTCTTTCTCACACCATGACTTGTGGTAGAAATTCTTCCAATCTCTTAACTTTTTCTACCTTATTTCTTGCAGCCTGTACGATTCTGACCTTGTATGTGAGCCTATGCAACTCTTCTCTCTTTTTTCCTCCAGCGTTTAGCTAATCTCTATACCTCATTTTCTGAACATATACATAACTCGACAAGATATCCCTCTAGGCATCTATAGGTGTACTGAAGTTCTTCACTCGGTACATTGTCGAACGTACGACTATTGATATATCTTGTTTCAAAGCCTCAGTTATCTATCTGTATGGCTTTACTACATATAGGTGGGTCATACTATTCCATAACACTTACTTCAGTTTATTAATATCGAGATTTTCAACCCAGCTATAAGTTACATTGTAGCTGCTTATCCTATATGTATAAATCTAGGTCCTTTAGTGCTTCCTCATCACCGTTCATATTAAGAATGATAACCTAATATCATCTCGTACTTTGGAACTTTTCATCCACCTATTGTTGATTCACCTTAATGTTGATCTAAAATTTACCACTGATAACTTGAAACCTCTTATGTAATATATTGTCACTATGGCTCACGTATCATCGAGGAACATCTGAGATGATTTTCCTGGTCCATTTAAGGATGATACTATACTCCAATAACTATATTTCATAGCATCCCTATGTGATTCATCCAATGGGGGGAGGTATTCTAATCCTGTTTCATCCATTAAATCCCTTTTTCTTTAAATCATTACTCAATCAAAAGCCTAAATATCATCTTCTTATATATCAAACTTACACCCTTATTCTACTACCAGGGAAACATTTCACCTCGTCTAATTTCTCCTAGTCTCAGACTCCTCTAAGTTTATTCAGGATGAATCGAGCTTTCTACAACTTACAAAAACCATCATCAATGGGTTTAATTACGAGGATTTACCTATTATCGTCACGTTCTCACTCACATTTTCTTATCCTTAATCCTATTTATTAACAACCTTATCACTCTATGATACTTTAGCTTGCAACCTACACATATGTATATATACTACTCGCAACCTTTCTTTAACTAACTAGCACCATAGATTTCTTTTCGTGCCTTTGCGGTTATCATCAAAGGTAAGTAATTACATTTCCTGGTCATTATGCCACTTTCTGCGTGGATGCTTGGCTTATCTTAGTGCCCATGAATACTGGAGTTCATTGTAACTCATATGATCTCAATTATCAGCTTTTGATTTTTTTCTTAGTCCCGTTCATTACCCACGATAGGTGCCGCTTTATTAGGGAGTGCATACAATTTTATAGTGACACTGCTGTTACAAGACCATTTCTTCTTTAGGTCACTATGCTTATGTTGAAGACTTCTTCTTTATTTCCTCAGCTAGTCTTTCGTTGCAGTGCTTAGGGAAGACCCTCTGACTCTTGTAAAGCTGCGAGCTTATTACATTGTATACCCTACGATATTTCTGATTTTCTTACTCACCTATCATTATCCTTAGTTACTTACCTCCGCGCCCTTGTGCTTGTACGGTTGCTTCTAAATTGAAATTTTAATTGTCTCCCTAGTGGCACTCTTTTTATTTCCGTAACACTTATATTGTACCTTCTACTACCCCAAATCCTATATGAATATTTCTCGAGGATTACTATTTCGTATCTGAGAGACTGAATTTCTGATGTTGGGTTTCACTACATTTATCTTGCATGATCTACTGATTTGTCTGTATCCTCCTATCTAGCCATAACTAGGCTCTTCATGAATCATCTACAAACTACCGTTGGTCCACTCTCATACCTATATTTTATGTTATTCCTCTTGGGTTATGTCCTTTGTCTTAACTTAACTCTCGTACGGGATCCTTATGTATCAAGTGTTCATTCCCACTTATTTATCAATGTCATCGAGTGCGAAACCCTTATTGATTCTCCCCGGCGTCATGCTTGCATAATTTTATGGAGTAATATTATATCTATACGATATGAACAAATGTAATCTTATTCCTTTCACCTTTTTACTGCCTTCTTCCTTTACTATTCCATAATTACGTCTTCCTCTTTGGCATTTTTTTTCACATTTTAACTGAAAAATTAATCACCTTGCGGTTACGCTTGTACAGCGGGGATAATTGAATTTCTTACGCACAAGGGTGACACCCGGTGTAACTAGCACACTTAGTCCCTTAACTTTAACTCTGCTCATTGTGCTTGCTTTAGGGAAGCGTCTTCGTGAATGACCTTTAAAGGTTATTCTTCTATTTTTCTTTCTATTATTGTCGAAACACGATCTCTGAAATTCTCACGATACCGACTATTACCAATTCTTTCATGTTCGATTTTTTTTTCGTGTTTACTATCCCATACTAATTTCTATTACTTGGGGGTCTAACTTTTCCTTCTGGTAATTACGTTGGACTCACCAACTCATTTCTAGAAATGAGGACATGACTTTAGGGCTTATATTTTTATTGTCTCAAGGCATGTCTCCTCTTGTCTTTTCTTTCAATTGACTATAGACTCTGTCATGCTGTCATATTTTGATTTACCTTTATCACTCATTTATTACATCTTACTCATAATGCTTCATTTACTCTCTTATTCTCCCGCTAATATCTCTATCTATTACCTAATTCTAAAAACTTCAACAATACAGCCTTTCGCTTTTAGATCCCCTTGCACCATCTCATTGGCTCCTGAACTTTCTGAACATTCTAGTGTTCATATCTGACTGTATTATTCTAGAATGAACCATTTGGCTATCTCTCATTGAGAACTATTACCATGTTCTGCACTACCCTTCAAAATGTTAGATAATGATAACAATCCATCGGCAATATTGGGTTATTCTAACCTCAATGGGATCCTGATATCCCATCCTTCTCTTAAACTATATCTTTTAGCTGCCATATGGCATAACTGGGATGGGTGTGTACAATTGTACATACCTCTATTATTGTTGAAGGTAACTCAAAATACTTATATTTCTCTGCCTCAATTGTAAATACTGATAATATTTATTAACTAGGTACCTCGTACCCTTCTTCGTCTTGCTAAAACATGTATCTGCATTCTGATTATCTTATTTCTTTTTACCATATGGGTGAATAGATATTCTTGCCTTAGATCTCCTTATCAAGAAACTTACACGTCTTAGACACACATAATATGCTGATGAGCTCACATTTACTCATCATAAGCATGATGCAAAATTGAGTTCCTCTAACTTAAGTCTTCCACATCCACATTCAATCTCTTACCAATTGCCTTTATGGATGTAGGTATCGTTGTATTACGAATACAGTAAAATTTAGGAGTTTGAATTCTTATAATTGAGCTCTACCACGCGATCTAGAGTAAGAAGAAAAAGTGACAATCCTAAATGCCATGTGACCTCCTACTTATAAGTGTGGTGCACAACACACCCATAAACAAGACTCTACTTGACACGGCTTGTAGACTCCTTAGGACAAAATTTCTCTGATACTGCTTCTGTCATGACCCAAACTGGAGGGCTCCAACGAGCTCCCGGTACTTTACTCTACGGAGTACAAACGTAACATATATTTCTTTTCGTACAGTCATGGGTAAATGTGCAAAAAGGGCCATCATGACATAACCAAAATAAAACATAAGGGAATGCTAGAGATAGGGTGACCTAACATGATATAGAAACTTATACATGTGACATACGGGCATATAAGGCTGACATGATCATTTGTAAACTCAAAACATAGGTCAACAAGGTTGTATATGGCTAAAATTGGAGAGCCTTATTTTACGGTCATTAAAGCGCTCAGAAGGCTCGAAGGTACAAGTTTTGGCGTCGAGGGTGCATAGAGAAGGTCCTCAACCTCGGGGTAGTGCAAGAAGACCAACGTGGAAAAGCAGGAAACACCAAAAAGGAACGTGGTTAAAGTTGACCAAGTACGCAAAATAGTACAAGCCTGTACCGTGGCATTTAATGGTTGTTCCAGCCATCTTTCTTTGCATTAAATACACATGTACTATGTTGGGATTCCCACTCATATATAAAGGGGACCTTTGTCACTTTGTAAGACGCATGATATTCAATACAAAAACAAGAACATCCTCTGAAAATTCTCTACAACTATTTCATTGGTTAATTGCCTTTCATTTATTGTGTTCATTAGTTATTTTTCATTTATTACTCGTTATTAATCACAATTAGGCCATCTTCGAGGCCCTCAATACTTTTATACCATTCTCGGTAGCCCCTTGTCACGCTCTTAAGCTCGACCACGAGGCCTATTCCGGCCGACCTCGAGAACCCGTCTCTCCGCTGCTCGGTATGCATAATCTCATTACCCTTTGTTCTTATTTCGCTTTCTCACTTCTCACCTAGCATCTACTGACTAAACCACTTGTATTAAAATAGATCATGTATTTTTAGAACCATATAATCAAATGTAATTGTAATTACCATTTTGAAGGTAAACAGCTTGGCGCCAACCGTGGGGCTAAGAAAATAGTGATTGTTTTAGTGTTGGTTTTCTAAAAACACAAGTTATTCTTTACACTTTTCTTGTCCAAGAATCTTCAATTTCAGGTAAGAAAATGTCTAACTCAAAAAACGCGCATGAAAACAATAGTCTTGAGGATCACAGAGAGAATGGCGCAGCTGCTTTAGGTGCCTGTATGCCACCGCAAAATTCTGAAGGGGCACCAATACAAATCCCCGTTGATGAAGGCTCATGCAATATCGACATGTCGATGTAAGCTCTCTTACAGACGGAAGTGTGCACGAGGAAGATTGACATGAAGCACAGAGAGCCCCTGCTCAAAGGGAAAGAGAAGTTAGCCTTCATGTCATTGTTTGAGATGTTGCAAGCACAACAAGTGGCTATTGCTCAGCTACAAAGCCATCAATAAACTCCAAGCACATCACCACCAAAAATGGCTCGTCAAGATGAACATGTACTAGTGAGGTAAAGCCAGAACGGGCCTGCGGCCGACCCCTCTATTATGAGGATGCTCGAGGACCTCACAAAGAGGATTGAATCGGGCGAGAAAAGATAGAAGCTAACGACAAAAAATGGATACATATAACTCGAGGGTCGATCAGATCCCTGGCGCACCCCCGATTCTGAATGGTGTAGATTCAAAAATATTCGTGCAAAAGGCGTTCCCATCAAGTGGAGCCCCTTAGCATATCCCGAAGAAATTCAGATGCGTGATCTGCCAAAGTACAACGGAACCTCAGACCCCAATGAGAACATTAGAACCTACACTTATGCTCTAAAAACATTTGGAGAAACATAATCCAAATGGTCCATGATGTAGTATCATAACCTGCCCCCGAACTCGATAGACTCATTTTCAATGATCGCGGACTCCTTTGTGAAGGCACATGCTGGTGCCATCAAGGTCGCTACAAGGAAATCTGATGTCTTCAAAATCAAGAAAAGAGAGAATGAGATTCTAAGGGAGTTTGTATCCCACTTCCAACGGGAATGATTGGAATTACCATCGGTCTCCAATGATTTTCAGTAAACGCATTCGTTCAGGTCTTGAATGAACGAAGCTCGATAGCTTCGAAGTAGTTGATGAAAAACTTGATCGAGTATTCCTCTATAGTTTGGGCAGATGTACACAACAAGTATCAGTCGAAGATCAGAGTCGAGTATGACCAATTCGAGGCCCCCTCGGTCTTGGTGTACCCCAGAAGGCTCTTAGCACAGGAATAGAGGCCCCCAGAAAGAGATGTGAGGCCGAGCAAAGAAAGGTATCAACCATATATAGAAAATCAGAGAAATATCTCGAGGTGTAACATACCTCGAAGTGACCAAAGGATGGATAGAGGACCTAATCCTCGGGGACTCATAAACAAAGAAGGGTTCAACAGGCACACTGGGCCAGTAGAGGCACTCCGGCTATCTGAGTACAACTTCAAAATCGATGTTTCAGACATCGTATCGGCTATAAGTAAATTCAGGGACACCAAGTGGTCGAGACCCGTGCTAAAGGATCCTTCACATAGGAACCCCAACTTGATATGCGACTATCACGGTACCCACGGTCATAGGACCGAGGATTGCAGACAGCTTCGAGAAGAGGTGGCCCGATTGATTAGCAAAGGGAACCTCCGAGAATTCCTCAGTGACCGAGCTAAAACTGATTTCGGGAAAGAGAGGCAAACAAGAAAAAAGAAACAGAAGAACCACGACACGTCATCCACATAATTATCGGTGGAGTCGACGTCCCTCGGGGACCCGTTTTTAAGCAGAAAAAAGTGTCAATCACCAGGAAAAAGAAAACTCGGATCTACATGCCTGAAGATGCCCTTTCATTCAGCGAATAGGACATTGAGACCTTGTCTCAACCTCATAATGGCGAACTGCTAATTTCTTTTCTTTTGAATAAATTTTGAATTAAGCGTGTGCTCGTGGATCCAGGTAGCTCTGCCAACATAATTAGGTTGATGGTGGTAGAGCAACTCGGGTTGCTCGACCAGATCGTGCCCCCTCTCGTGTCCTAAACGGATTCAACATGGAGAGTGAAGCAACAAAAGGGGAAATCATCGTCCTTGTCAACGTGGTTGGTATAATTCAAAACACCAAGTTTCATGTCATCGAAGGTGACATGAGATACAATGCATTACTCGGAAGGCCGTGGATTCACAATATGAGGGTGGTGCCGTCGACCCTTCATCAAATGATGAAGTTCCCTATTTAGGATGGAATAAAATTAGTATACCGGGAACAACACGCAGCAAAAGAAATGTTTGCACTACATGATGTGGAACTGACACCTTCTACATCGAAGGAGCCAAAAAAGAAGAAGACAACCGAGTAACAATCACAAACTGCATCCTCGTATTAATGAATGAAAGACCGTGCCGTGTCCTCGAACGGATTACCAAAGCATATCGAGGCTCGAACGCCACCAGAGCTAAGGTACAATCCTCTCCCTCTCTCCTTCACACTTTACACTAACCTATGAGCAGGTGTTCAATTGAAAGGAATCAAAGCATCCTCCAGCTCGAAGGCCTTAGGGTTTAAAGCATGCGTTGCGCTCTTTTTCCCTCACGTCGGATTTTATTCCAAATGGGTTTTACCGACGAGGCTTTTAAAGAGGAAACATCTCGACAAGAGAACAATGTACAGGACCAAACGATCGAATGAACCGTCTCCACATAGAATAATTGAACCCTCGATGGTTAAAAATATATACTTGTACCAAGTAATCAGAGAAGAATATTTTATCAACAAAACACTTCGCACGTCAAAGAAGTTTACTATTTTCACAAGAAACAACCTTAGGGCCAAAAATTTACTGACCACTTGGGAACTGTCCTCGACAGTTACTCCATCAAGTCACCGAAAAATTGAAGCCATAAGACATCATGGCTGGTAAATGCGAGCTCATAAGACCTTCACGAGGCAATATCAACCCCGACTCAGGGACTTTCCTCGACACTCACCCCATCGAGTCATCAAAAACCCAAAGCCATAAGACCTCAGGACCGGCAACTTCAAGATCGTAAGCCCTCCATGAGCAAATATCAACAATATAAGCCCTCCATGAGGCAATATCCACTCTGACTCGGGGACTATACTCGGTTGTCGGCTCATCAAGATATATAACTCGAAGCCGTAAGACCTCAGGGCCGCCAACTTCTAACTCATAAGCCATCCATGAGGCAATATCAACAATATAAGCCCTCCATGAGGAAATATCAACTCTTACTCAGGTACTGTCCTCGACGGTCGACACATAGCCATAAGACCTCAAGGCTGGAAACATCAAACTCATAAGCCCTTCATGAGGCAACATAAAAATTGTAAGACATCAAGCAAGGCATGTAAAAATTTGTAAGACCTTAAAAAGGTATAATATCGATACCAGAGTCAAGGCTATACCTTCGATATAGACGTCATGGTTTTCTCACTCGGGGACTAAAAGCCTACGGCCAAATATAATGACCACCGTCATAAGGCTCCGACAAAGCTAACGTGACTCGGAGACGTCTGACTGTTGTCATAAAATCACAGGCCTCAAATTACTTCAAAAAAAACCGATTAAAGGTCGTACCGACCTAAAGCGTAAGAGCCCAGTTCGCTAGCTACATCAAAGGTCGTACAGACCTAAAGACAAAGAGCCCAAGTTTCCAGCTACAGGTCATACCCAAAGCGCCTCAGGGCCGATGATCTCGATTCGAAACCCGACTCGAAGACTGAGTCCAAAACGTTTAACTAAAGCGCCTCAGGGCCAAATGCGTAAGATTCGAAGTCGCCAGCTACACCAAAGGTCGTATCGACCTAACTCGTAAGAGCCCAAGTCGCTATCTACAGGTTGTAGCAACCCAAAGTGCTTCAGGGCCGATTTAAAACCTTAAGGGTCCATGAGCTTGAGTTGAAACCAAACTCGGAGACTGAGCCCGAAACGGTTAACTAACGCGCCTCAGGGCTAAATGCGTAAGAGCCCAAGTCGCCATCTACACTGAAGGTCGTACCGACCTAACGCATAAGAGCCCAAGTCGCCAGCTACAGCTCGTACCGACCCAAAGTGCCTCAGGGCCGATTTAAAAACCTAAGGGTCGATGAGCTCGAGTAGAATCCCGACTCGGAGACTGAGCCCAAAACGGTTAGACAAAGCGCCTCAAGGCCATATGCTTAAGAGCCCACGTCGCCAGCCTGAAACGCCTCAGGGCCAATTTATGACCCCAAGGGTTTCATCTCAAAGCTCTATTCATCGGGCTAACTATTGACAAGAAAATCAGAGAAACGAAAAAATATTTCATATATATGTATGTATTACAAATAAATATTTACAACGCTCCCACAAGAGCTTTATGCGAACAAAAAATAAGAAAAACTAGTTTGCTCTAGGGACCAACTCCCTCGAGAGCCTTCAAATAGCAGTATCGGCACCGGTAGAAAGGAAAAATTCGGCGTCAATCGCATCCGCCTTGGCTAGTTTTATCTCTTCTAAGAGATCAAATCCCCTATCATGAATCTCTTCGAGAGTCTCCCCCCGAGACATACACCGGGCATACTCATTTCCCCTCTCTCTGTCAAAAGCTCCTATAGCCTCAGCCCGAGTATCGACAGCATCTTTCAAATAAACGACCACTTTCTTATCGGCCTTCGCTTGAACTTCTTCAGCTTCAGCCTGGGCGTCAACGGCTTCGGAATTCATATCCAAAAGATCAGTCTCGAGCCTGCAAATCATGCTCGTCAGAATTGAGCTACTTTCTCGAACATTACAAAGTTTTACCTCGAGGGCAGAGGTCTTGGCCAAGGCATTCCTTTGGGCCGCAACATGAATGCCTTTTTGCGCCTTCAACGCATGACATATGGAACTCGCTTGCACGAACTTGCCTCGAAGGCATTCCAGCGTTTCCATTTTTCTGTAAGAATGGTTTTGAAAATAAATTATTCATATTTGTATTCGTATATCTGATTTTGATATCTTCCTTCTTTCTTGCAGTTGAACTGCTAGTTGTGCTGCTTCCT